>CM046035.1:61587323-61707323 GCA_025215565.1 Flaveria ramosissima | reverse complement strand
CGACTGTACCGAACCCGGTTTGAACTCGGTTCCGGGTCCGGCCCAAACCCGATTTGTGCATGACTATATCCGACTGTGAGAGGTTCTTCTTTATTGAGAATTACTAAATACGATATTTATTTAAATACATCGTAATATTATTATATATAATACTAATTTGCAACATGCATCATTAGTTGTACTCCATGCTTAATAAGTTGTACTTTTGTATTTCTTTGTTATTTTTTCTTTTAAATTTTAACACTAGTAGTTGTTATCTTTTATATTTAACACTAACATTTTTTTTACTTTCATTTTGATCTCATATACTTTACATCTATTACAAAATTTTGTTTTTACGTTATTTAAAATTTTCGAGTTAACATGTTGCAACATGCGTATGTGGTTCAATGTTTTTACCTCATTTTTTCTATTTATCAATCGCTTCGTATTTTATGTTTCGGTTTAATTTTTGCACGTTAACACGCCGCAACTGGCGTCCATGGTTCAACGTTTTTACGCCTACGTTTTTTTTTTTTTTTATTATTATTATTATTTCTTTTGTTTTGTGGGCTTTTTCAGTGTTGGTAATAGCTAGCACGGTGTGACATTAATGTTGCTTTACATAGTTTTACGCCTCCACCGCTATAATACTTGTTCTAAACTATTTATCAGTATTTTTAAAAATTCTTAAATATCAAATACTTACCATTATTTACTTACCTAATTTAATTTCTTGATAATTTGATATAATACATTTAAATTACTTTTGACACTTACTTAAAGTGGACCGTAAGAAAAGGCTTATTGCTTTACAACTCTTATTATATTGGGTTATTTTAAATGGTTTAATTGAGTTCTTTTGGCTTGGTTAATCCTAGTCTTTTTCTCTCTATACCATTGTTAGTTTCTATGGATTTAGAGCTTTATTCGATCGTTATTGATTTGATAATTGTGGGATAGTTTGTAAAAGCAAAAGTTTCGATGGGGGATAAAGGGGCATTGTGCCCCGTTCGGATTGGGGACAGATCCTGTACAACCCTAATCAGTATATGCTACATAAGTTTTTGGTTTTCATTCATATTTTATTCTGTTATTATCGTTTCAATTTGTTGGGTATTTGGTTGTTGTTTATGTTCGTATTTGATTCCATTGTTCTCGTCACATTGTTAGATATTTGGTTGTTTATGTTCTTATCTGGCGTTCTACTCGTTCCTATATGTTTGTTGATGTCAATATTCGTATTGGTTATTACTTAAATTGAGGGTAAGACATATGTCTACTAGATTATGTATAAGTGCAAGATTATCGAATACCATGAACCCTATAACAATTATCAATATGACAATTACATAAAAGGTTACATGTTACTTATCATAACTCAAAAGACTAACAAAATAAATTCAACATCTTCTTCCTTAAACCAATTTAAATAACCAATTTACATCGCGGTTATCTTATCTACATAAAGCTATAAAACAATGTATACTGTATAAACTCATCTTCGTATAGAATCGAACTGCTAATTCCGATGATCTACTACGAAGCAACTATCCAATCTATACTCCAACTATTAATATTAAAGTTATATTTTGATTAAGCTACTTAAGGGGTCTTTCGAGTCGTATATAATCATACATGACTCCTCTAAAAGGACCCGAACCTCTTGTTTGTGTTAAATACATAGCATTGGTTCCAGCCCGCAGTTGAGAATGCAATACATTGATACTATACAACCAATATAGCCCGTGAATGCCATGTCGCGCGATCGCGTTATCCCTCCCAATTAGCCCCGTTGTGAAGATAGGTGACATCCCTCTTCGATCGTTGATATTTATCTGAGAAATAAGAAGTAGTTGAGAAACATACACTATACAAGGATTATAAACAATTACGATGACACATGTCATTATTATAGCATGAGAATGTTATCGTTATAGGCTACTTTTCTTGTAGTGGAGATTAATGTTCATTCAAGTGATGAAATAAGTCAATCAAAAACAATCAAACAAAGTGTATATACATTTTCAGTGTAAATACTTTAAACCAACTCGTAACAATCATAACCGAAAGTCCGAAACAAACCTAAAATCCTTTAACCCTAACATAAAACGAGTCAATCTGGTTGACATGTTGCAATTTCATTGTAATCTTGATGTAAATGGGTTAAACCGTTGACGGGTTGTAACTAATGGGTCGTAAACAGGTGGACGGGTTGACCTTATAAAATATATAGTTTTTCATTTTTCATTCGATCAAAATGTAAACAAGTTGTTAGGTTAACATGTTTTGTTAAACAGGCTAAATATGTCAACCGACAACTTGTTTATTTAACACGTTAGAACTAACTACACGAAGCCTGACTATTTTCATGTTGTGTTAAGTGTAAGCATGTACCTGCACTTCTGCGCCTGTGGCCGATGCCAATGCTAACTGTATTGTATAGTTTCCAGGAATGACATATTCAAGATCAAATAACACAGTCCAAGTAGTCGGTACATACGTCTTATTTCCTATATTCCTGTTGACGTGAGCGAAAAACCAATCCGTTTCATAATTGCTTTCGCCAACGGTGTAGACCAAATCTTGATCTGGATATAGATCGGTGTAGCGATCCCACAACCCGTATTGCCTAAACCTGCAGTAATACATATTCAAATGTGTCACATTTACGTTCCCATTCAACGAAAGGGTAAAGAAAGAGAGCGTACGATTCAGTTCTTTGGCTCGCGTATAACTGGTTCATGAGGGTTGGGTTCGGTTCAGGCACATAGAACTCGGCTGCAGTGCGGTCCGGGACACCAATTTCCCAAACTGTAGGGCCATTTCTTGGTGGTTTGTAAACAAGTAGACCCATTCTGATTTTACTTCCTGTAACATTCAAACCCAAATCTTGATCACATATTCATAAATAAAAATGTTAGTGGCCACTGTACTACACCATCTTAATCTAATCTCACACCACCTACAATCAGTTGTGTAACCTCTTACCAAATGTGAGATTAGATGGAGATGGTGTAGTTATAACACGACCGAAATGTAAAAACGAAATAGGTTTTATGAGAATATGATTTAAAAACCTTGCAAGACATAAATGACTTTGTGGTACATGTAATCACCAATGTACCCCGGAACCCAAGCATACAGATGATACAAGCCCGGGCGAACATTCTTGATCTCGAAGTAACCCTTTTCGTCGGTTTGAGTCCAGAACTGATAACCCTGATAACGAAACACCAGTTCAAATTAGATAAACAAGCCTTAACTACATATATAGAGGTGTACAAACACCGGTCCGGTTTGGCCCAGTTATATAAACATTGGAAATGAGAAATGTACCTTAGTTTCTTGTTGCCATGATCCAAGGGCACCTGGAGGAGCCAAGCCAATAAATGCGAATCTGGCATGTGCTAACGCTATGTCGCGGACTAGGAGCCGGCCTGTTACTAGACCGCGTTGATGGGCCCGAGGGAAATCAGTAGAGTTTGGGAAGTTGTATGGCCACATCTCGGTTTGCATTACCATCTAATAGACCACATACAATTGAGGTAAACCAACACTTGCATAATGATGTTGTTTGATTAACACTTTTCAATAGAAAACAATGAATTTTACCTCTTCTTTGGCATCAACCCAAAGGGAAAGGGGACTTTCTTCGGTTGTAACTGAGTTTAGGTATATAAACACTGGTCCGAAAACCTTTTTCCATGGTTCACCGTCACGAAATTTGATTCCTAGATCGGTCCCAGCATAATGCGTGCTAAAAAACATCTATAATATGATGTAACGGCACGTCAAAAAACTCATAATAGGAAATGTATCTGTCTAGTGAGGGTTCGAGTCTATTGTGAATAATAATTAAGGGTTCGAGTCCTATTTTGAACAAAGCTAGAGAGTGTGTGAATTTGCGGTAAAATAAGTCATAATTTCATAAACCATTTATATTAAAACTAGTTTTTTTCTCCCCGCTTATGTGGCGAGAATCCGATCATTTTTCCCACTCGCAACACATTGATACTGTGGTCGTTATCTGTCCAGCTCGTCAAAAACCATAAATTCGAAGTTTGATAGAGAAACTCAAAAATACTAAACTTTAGGGGCCAAACTCAAAAAAACAAAACTTCACTTAAAAATTTTAGTGGCCAAACTATAAGATCTTAAACGTTAATGTCCAGAGAAAAACAAAATGGTGACCAAACTTTAAGATACTAAACTTTAGTAGCTAAACTCGGGAAAATAAAGCTTCACTGTAAATAATTTGGTGGCCAAATTCTAATATCCTAAACTTTTGTGACCAAAATTAAAAGTTTGAATTAAATGTAAAAACAATTAAAACTAATGTGACCAAATTTCAAAAAGCCAAAACTAACTATCTATTGAGTCTGTCAACATTAACAAGAATGTTAATATTTGAAAAAAAGTTATCAGATTTTGACCCGATTGACACATTTTTCTAGTTTAGCTGCATTTTAACAAAGTTTCTATAGTTGAGTTGTGGTACGTAGATAAAACACAACTCATATCGCATCATTAATCAATAAGTAACTTGTAATTGACATGTATACTAAAAGCAAGAAACTAATTAATCGTGCACTTACGGAGAGAGTAACAGGGCCAGCATGAGAGGTGAGGTCCTGCTTGACCGGGCCAGCAGTACGAAACTCGTTACTCGGAGTAATCATCCAAAACCCGACTGGCGGATCCGAGCATATCCAGCCATGAACCCGGTTATCTTTGTTCTCAGCCGAGTATTGGTACTTGTCGTCTACCTGCATTAACAAATGTTACAGCTTAGGAAAAGATGTTCATTAAACCTCTAACCATACATACTTAAAGAATAAACATTTGTACTAAATGCGCGTGCGCGCTTATGTGTTAGGATCAAACCAGACGGATACCTCGCCCCGAAGAAAAGAATTAGAAGGATGGGTCAAAAGAACAGCTTCAGGAAAATCCAGGGGCTGGCCCTTCTCGCGGTCTTCGAATGTAGGCATGATCCTTTGTCTATCGTCCGAAACAGCCATGTAGCGAAACCTAATAATTCAACAAGTACATTTTAAAAAAGTAAATATATCACTTCATATAATCATGGTGTTAATAGTTATATACAGTTAATAACAATGATTAGATTGAATTTCACTTTAATCCACATATATGTCCTTCCAATGTTACTTTTTATATAATTGTGACATTATAGTTATTGACCAGTATATAAATCACATTTACATGTCCTTACAGTTTATCTTGAAGCTTGAACACGATCCGGCCTTGGTAGACATCGGCATCAGGCCAACCTTGCCAACGTTCGAAAATCCCATACGAGTAGAAACCGCTCGATCCCCGCAAGACAACATACCTTAAATCGACGACATAGATCATGTTTCATTAATAAATCGAAATAACAAAAATCAAATGTTAAGTCTTGAGTATAATTATAATCAAAACCTATTAGTTCTACTACTAGTATTATTATTATTAATATATTATAGCAATTAATTAAGTTGAATAAAAGTTAAACCTTTTGTCGATATTTAAGGAAACATAATTGTCTTCCTGTGAAGATGTCCAAGGTCTTTTGAATGAGAGTTCCACTTGGTTTTCGTTGTTCACTATAATATCTAAGTGTTTGCCTGCAAGCCTGCAAAATAGACGTACGTATAATAATAATAATATACATGATTAAAAATAATAAACACAAACCACATGACACCATATATAGGCAACTAACAATCTTTAATTTTGCCTTACTTGTCCAAATGATCCTTCGGATCCGATGGATCACTCCAATTAACATCCCAATATCTGCGACGATCAACAAAAATTGATAAATTTAACAAAAAATAACTACATTGTATTCGATGTAAATACTCCGAAAGGCGAAAAAACAAGAAAACACGGGGAAACATCTACCCTCGATCTGTTTTTCCGTTACGATCGTTTAGGATGTTGTCGATTCCGTTGAAGTTTATGCCGGTGACTGTGCCTTCTGGACTGGCAATGGTCATGCTAAAGATGCCGTTGTCTATGATCACCTGAAAACACAAAAAATTTGAAATTATCAGATGGTTTTGAAATAACAGTTGTATATCGTATTTGTTTGTTTATATTACGTTTTAAAGCAGAACATAAAAAAAGAACCTAGATGTATTCATTTTTAGTTTTATAACGTTTACACTACAACATCAATGAGACAATGACCAGTGATTTATTTCTTATATTCGTTTGTTTCTGGGTTATTATTATTATTATTTTTTTTGTTTTCAACAGCCGTACACGTGTTGATAAGTTGATTAAAAAAAGTCAATTTCAGTTGTTCTTTGATTTATATGTTTTAATTTACGAATAAAATAAAAGGTTTTAATAGTTTGAGAGTGTCTTGAAACCGGCTATTTAATCTTTATTCTTTGTATGTTTATTTTATTTTTTAATTACCCTTTGTCACCGAAATCCTTCAAAACTCTATCTTATAAATTTAAGCTTTGTTAAAAAAATTATAAGTTGAAATAAGAAAAGAATTATCCTATCCTTTCGGCTAAAATATCTGGTTCTGTCACTGATTTGCAAGTATAATGTTCAACACTATCTTCTATATCTAAAAATTTAATACAAGTTAAAGATCTAAAAAACAAGTTCAATACATCAAAATAAATCCTTTTTTTGATGGTTTCACTCGTTCATTCAAAACCATAGTATTTTGGAGCAAATCGGACCGTACACATTTTTACTTTTTATAACAAAAAATCATTTTGAAGACGATGAAGGTCGTGTGAACTTACATGATCATCGTACACATGCAATTGCACGGGAGGGTATAACAACGGACCTCTTGGGTGGTTCCTTAATGTCCTTTTGCGGTTAGACCTACAAATCAAAATGGTTTTAACTATAAACATAAATATTCTTTGAACTAAATATATGTATACAATATTCCAATAAAGTTAATAATTTATAAAGAAAACATTGAGCCCAAAAAAAGTTAAATATTTAGCCAGAAAATATATATTCTGGAGCGCAAAATCATTTTATGTGAAACAATTTTGGTGTTATCATAGACAATGTGAGTGGAAATATCACGGGGCTATATAAAATTATTTATGTGGTTTCGACTTTTTGTGGCAACAGACCACAGGTTTCATTTTTGTCTATTTTCTAGAAAGCAGTAAATTGTTTTTGGCAATTGGCATGTGGATGAAGGCATTTGTTTCCATCACACCCTCCCATTATAATAAAAATAAATAAAGTTACCGAAATAAATATATAAAAATATTCTGAATTTGGATTTAATGTATAAAAAAAGTTCAAAAGTTCTCACATCTAGCTAACACATTTTAGCAACTTCTTATTTGATGACAGACAGGATGAAACCAAGGGAGAGTCCGAGGTGCCTTGACTATAATATGTCAAATATTTTTTATTAAAATATACATCTATTTTTTATTAAAAAAAATTTATAAATAAACATACAAATTTTAAAGACAATTAGAATGAGAAATTCATTAGTATAATAAAGTCGAATCAAAGAATAAAATAACTCGAAGAAAGTCGATTTGATGTTAAATCAATTAAAATGAAATTTTAAGATATCACTCCGAAGGTTCTTATGTTTAATTACAAGTTATGAACTTTATTATTTTTAGTTTAAATTTATACACATATAATTCATAACTGCCATGAATACATAACTTATAATTCATTCTAATGTTTACTTATTAAGATAACTAATTAAAAACTCGTTTTTCATATATAAAACGGAGTGATGTAAAATGTCAGGAAAAAGTGGTCCGTGTAAACTTCCGGAAGACTACACTTGAATTATATGATTATCGAATAGACAAAAGAAAGATCACAAGATTGTGTTGAGACCTGTGAAAACACAAACACATGCTCCACAGTAAATATATTCCTTAATTTAGTAAATATACCTTCTTTATTTCTTTATTTCTTTTCTTTATTTTTTTTACTTTTTTATTAAGTAAATATACCTTCTTTTATTGCCATGTAGAACAAAATAGGTAAATCAATTAATATAAAATAAATATATATTGACCTAGTATATTATTTAAAAATGTAAGATCATTGATCTACTATTAAAATTATATAATTCATAATAAATAACAGCAATAAAGATTAAAAATATATATACTTATATTAAAAAAATTGTTTGTTAAGCGATTAGAAAGGAAAGAGTCGTTTTTATTAAAGAATAATGAAATTTCCATAAGAGGAATGGATATTAAATAAACACTTTCCAAATTTAACGAATCTGAACAGTTACAAAAAATAATATACATGTTTAGTTTAATCATATGTAATAATTATTTTCCACTAATGTAGTAATGTTCTTACGTAGTATTATTTTATTTTAGTTGATTTACAATCAAGAATGAAAGTATAGGATAGAAAATTAAAGAAAAAACTAAATAATCATTAGAAAATTGTTGGTTTTAGATTTAAAATAAAATAGAAAATATTTCTAAAAAGCAAATAACAAAAGAAAGAAATAGTGATTATGGACTTTAGGTATAGTCTTAATTCTTAAACATAACGGTTAAGGAAAAACATCTTATGTTACAGTATTTAGTAATAATGAGTTAAAAGACTAATTTTTTGATCTATTGACTATATTGTACGATGATAAGATAATAAATTAAAATTATGATATAATATTAATGGGTAGGAGATTCCGTACCCCATTTTGGAAGGTTTGTAGGAAATTTTTAAGGGTTTCTTGCTTAATTTTAGAAATCATATATTTAAAGCAAACACCTTCGATAATTCCTATTATTCTACTCTAACCTCAATACAAACACAACCGAAGTACGTGATGTAGGCATTAAGAAAGAATTTGATGTTTCATATTAGTAAATATTCCAAATAACGACTTGTAGTACACGTCAATAAGTCAAAATAATAGGTCAACAAATTCACCAAAAAGATGTAGAAAGTCAAAAGAAATCTAAGAGCATGAGTACAATGCAAGAAAACTAGAAACCTCATATTAGTTTTTCTGATTTCCACGACCTCATAAATTTCATGATTCTATTTTTGTTCATTTAATATTCTTTCACATATTAAAAAAAGCCCTTAATAAAAACATAATATTACTAGAATTAATTAACTTTTTAAATGAAATAATGGTCAGATTCTTAATATCATTAACAAAAAAGAAGCCATCTTTTAAACTTTTTAATCAATTTTGCATTGTGAGTGCTCATATTTTATATTACCCTGTTAAAAAGATTCGCTGTACATAATAATTTAAGGATACAAAACTCTCGGAAAAGGATAATAATTAAAAAAATCAATACTTAAATATGTATATGAAAATTAAATTGACAAATAATTACCAAAAAAGACTTAAATAAAAACTTTCATTAATTATGTTATTGCATGCAATTGATGACAAGCAAAACTTTAGCTTACGGTTAACCATAAACAACTCCATATTCAGTAATCGCCGAAATTAACTCCGACCAAAATCCAACCTCACATTTTCATGCATGTCTTGATTTCAGTCAATCAAATCAAAAACAAGTAAAAAATTTAAGCCTGAATATGATCCGTGAGACGGTTGCCTCTTGTGACGTTCTGGGGCGAGGGTGTTACAAGCCGGTTAGCGAGTACGCTAAACACCTTTTTTTTTGCATATGCAGAAATTATATTGTGTATACATAATACATTCAGACATATATATACACATATAGAGAGAGTGTGAGAGAGGAAAGAAACTAACTGTGTATTGATTGAGCTTGTGGAGTTGGCAGTACTAGCGATGATGAAGTGGAGAAGTACAGCGACGAATAATACTTTCGTCGCTAATATCATCCCCTTCCTCTTTACCATTATGAACCTGCAAATCTTTCAAATATAAACTGTTGAATGCAACCATATATTAAATATAATAATAATAGTAACAATAAACCACAAAACAACAAACAAAATTAAATGTATACCCAATATAGTTAATGACAAAACAAACCTTGATTAGTGTATAACAAAAGCCTTAATGTCAAAGAACACAACAACAACACCACCCTGCAAATCTAGCAAGAGGGGCCAAAAGGGTGGTTGGGGTGGGGTGGGGTGGGTGTGGGGGGGGGGGGGGGGGGGGTAGGGGAGACGATAATACCTAGCGTTACAAATAAACTTGGTATGATTATAATGGCAAGAACACTTTATTCTCCCTCAAATGGTTATGGTTATGAATATATATATATTTATAGTGCAACGATTTTGATGAGTTTAGGTAGGTTTTAATTTAGTAGGTGGGCTGCCTTTAAAAAAATTCATTTTTCAAGATTGACTAATTGTTATGTTTGCCAATACTTTTCAAAAGTAATTTGGTAAAAGCGCTATGTCAGGGATTAATTAGTTTGATTAGTTAGGGATATATGCACTGATGTAATGTAATTTGAACAAGGTGATTCAGGTTCATTTTTTCAATCAATGTATTTGTATTTTATTTAATTATTAATGATTATTTTTATATGGGTGAGAGTTGAGGCCAAAAGGCCATGCTCAAAATAAAAGTTATCCTACAAGAATTTTAGGTGTCCGTATTCAAAAAAAAAATTCAATGATTATTTTATGGAAAAATAATAAACGATTAGTATTTAAGGAGTAGCATCACGGGAAGTTTACAAAATAATGGAAGCATGTTACATTTTCTAAAAATCAAAATAGGGGATAGATTTTCAGGTTATTTAAATATATTGTTTAATAATACTTAGCTCAAATGGTTAAGGTGAGACCCATGACATGTAAAATATAGGAGAGGTTATGGGTTTCATGTCTTACTCTGAGTAAAAAATGCTTAGAGTTGAGCCAGTGGTTTTTTTCAGCTGCTCCTGAGGGGGTTGAGGGTGCGGTCCCGGCTGGGAAACGGATATGTAAGCCCGATTAAGATAACATCTATCCTCCGAAGCAGGGTCGCACATTTGTCGTTCAAAAAAAATTAAATATATTGTCATTTATTTAGACTTATTTTTAAGATTCTATTAGTAAAATTTTAGAATTTATATTTATATATAGGTACAGCAATGAATATTTCTAAAATTTAAGTCTAGAGTTACTTTTTTTATGTAAAATGTAATAAGCAAAAAGATAAATAAATATACAGATAGTACCATTTTTCATACTACAGGTACAATTTTTTTAACATATGTAAGTAAATAAATTATATATGAAACTATTATCTAATAAATATAAGTTATAATTAAAAAATAGAGTTAACTAGGATTAAGCCCCCCTACGTTATCAATAGCATATCACCGTCAATGATCACTAACACTGAAAAAATATTGAACCATGCACGCCTTGTGTTGTGTTTTAATATGCATAATCTAAATCGAAACATAAAACACAACACGGTTGTCACACGGAAAAAATAAAGGTAAAAATGTTGAACCACATACACATGTTGTGACATATTAACTTAAAAATTTTTATGCTAAAACGTAAAATGAAAATTTTGTAAAAGATGAAAATTATATGGGAGTAAAGTTGAAAATGAAAAAAGTGTTAAGGTTAAAATGTAAAAGATGAAAACTATTAGGGTCAAAAGTATATATATATATATATATATATATATATATATATATATATATATATATATATATATATATATATATATATATATATATATAGGGTAAGGTTCAAATGAGAACCCTGTGTTATTGCGAGAACTTGCGAAAACCCGTCAAAATCAATATAAATCATAATTTTTTTTATTGCAATAACATTATTGCACATATACAAGGTTATGATATTTTATGTATATGTGTGATTTCATAAGTGTAAATAAGTTTACATCGGTGTAAGTTTTACTTGCAACTTTAAATATATGTGTTTTTTTGCAAAACTTACACCAATGTAAACTCTTTTACACTTATGAATTTACACATATACATAAAAGATCATAATCTTCTATATGTGTAATAATGTTATTTAAACATAAAAAATAATAATATTCATTGATCTTGATGGGTTTTCGCAAGTTCTCGCAATAAAAGAGGGTTCTCGCTTGAACCTTTCCCTATATATATATATATATATATATATATATATATATATATATACATATATAGATATATATATATAGATATATATATATATACATATATATATATATGTGTATATATATACATATATATATATACATATATATATATATACATATATATATGTATATACACACATATATATGTGTATATAGAGATATATATATATATATATAGATATATATAGAGATATATATAGATATATATATATAGATATATATATATATATATATATATATATATGTATATATATACATATATATATCTATATATACATTATGTATGCATATATATATATATATATATATATATATATATATAGATATATATATATATATACATATATATATATATGTATATATATACATATATATATATATGTCATTCCCACATTCATTCTTTCATTTATTTTCCCGCATAAAATATTTATTTCTTTTTAAAAATCAAATAACTAATTTTTAAATATTTTTCTTTCTCTCTCTATATTATAAATCTAGGTTTTTCTTTAATCATTTATATTAAAAAAATCATTAAACAAAAACTAGGTATTTTGATTAAAAAATACATTTTTTCAAAAACAAAATTTTCTAAAACTATGACTATTTTTTCTAAAACAACAAAACTTTTTTAAGTAATAAAATTATTTTAAAATCATTCATTTTATAAAATCAAAATTTTATTTTAAAATTTTACAAAACAAACCCGAAGCTTTTAAACAACGAAGTATTGATAGAAAATATTTTTTATCAAAGCAATAATTTTTTAAAACGAAAGTTTTAAAAATAATAAAAATATTTTATCATATAATCAAAGTACTTAGTTATACATAATTTCAATTATATATTATATCAAAATAACGTTTTATAGTTCCTAACTCTTCATTAATAGATCTATACTATATTTTTATTCAACTCATATAATACACGAGGTTATACCCTGGTTAGATAATATATTATTAAGTTGAATACATGTACCACTCAAATTTCTAAGAGACATTTATAATTAAATTTAACAAATCAAAACTTATCGAAGATCAAATGGTTGTTTAAATTTTGTAGTATACATGCAAGTACGATGATTAAAAAGTATAATATATGTAGAGTAAAGAATCTATGTTGAGTAAATAATATGTGCCCATCGCAAGTAAAAGAAAACATAAAAAATCTAGTGAGCGAATAACAATAAGATGATATTTGTTTTTTCTGCAGCAAAATGTATGCAGTCTGCGAACCACATTTGCAGACATCTGTAGAAGAAGAGGTGGACTAAACATTTCCAGTCTGCAACAAGAAGAGTGTCTGTTTTTTAATGTCTGCAGACTGCTAAAATCAACTGGTGGTGGTATACGGCGGTGCTGGACGGTGGGGTGATGGTAGATGGTGGGTGGTGGTGGTGGAAGCGAACGGTGGTGGAGGCGGACGATGGTGGTGGCGGACTGTGGTGGTGGAGGACGGTGGTGGTGGAGGTGGACGGTGGTGGTAGTGGACGGCGGTGGTGGACATGGGTGGTGGTGGGTGAAGGTGTTTAATCCTTTGCAGACTATAGAAGACTTTAGAAGTGGTTGTGCCAAGTCTGCACCATGCAGACCTCGCACATACTTTTTTTAATGAAAAGTCTTTCAAAAAACAAACAATCTGCAGACCTCAACATCTGCACGTGGTCTGTGTGGCGCAGACAAAAAAGATCAAGAAGAGCTTTTCTGAAAAAACAAACACCCTCTAAGTCAATTACTATAGAGATAGTTTAGTATTTTTCGTACTATAATATAAAATTATAACATATATAAATAATTTAAGTTTGTAATAAAATTATAAAATTGGTATTTAATACACATAAGATGGCTGAATTACAAATTAAACAAGATTACTCTTTCATTTTAATGTACTAGTGGTTTGACCCACACGATGCGACGAGTGTGACCGAGTTTCACTTGAAAAGCGCAATCTAACCCAATCTAGCTTAAACATTAACTATATTTGGGTGTTATTATTATTATTATTATTATTATTATTATTATTATTATTATTATTATTATTATTATTATTATTATTATTATTATTATTATTATTATTATTATTATTATTGTTATTATTATCATTATTATTTTTATTATTATAACTATGTAATATTTAGTAATTATAAACTTATAACTTATGTATTTAAATAAGATAATACTTAATTTAAATACTATTTGTTATAAAAATATATAATGGCAAATGTAAATTTAAATATAATTATAAAAACAATATAAATAAGATAATACTTAATTTAGTGAATTAAATAATCTAATATGTATTTAATAATGTATTAATTAGAAAAAGTATACTTAATGTGGATAATTTAGGACCTATTGCATAACAAACTTGTACATTGTGCTTAAAACGTTGTCAAATGTTTTATATAGTAGTATAAATTAAGCAATGGAAACATTAACATTAAATTTCCAAAGAAAGAAGAAAAGGAAACAATATTTACGACTTAATTAAAATCATGAATTACAAATAAACTTAAGAAATATTAACCATACATAAACGCACACCAACAACGAATCATTCTAGCCTAATGGTAGCTTCATGACTTTTCAAATGGGAGCTCATGGGTTTGAGTCTCATCTAAAGCAATATGCTATGTGTGAGCCAAACAGTGTTTCTAGTTGTAGGTTTCCTCTTGTATGAGATGGGCAAGGTCGCCATGCATCTATTCTACGGGAGGAAGGGTGATTTATTTGTAGGTGATCTCGAGTGTCCAGACCTTAACTATTCAGAAAAAAAACATAAACAGAGACTGGAAAGCAAGTATGACTGTAAGCCTACGTGGTACACATCTACCAATAAAAATATGTGTGACCTGGAAAGGGCTTCTAGAGTGGACAAGATTACAACAAAAGGGACCACCAAAGACACCCGAGATGAATGAAAAATGCATGGAAGAATATTAGTTAATAGCAAAAGAGATTTCAACATCAGTTTGTTTGATTAGGATTTTTAAAAAATAATGACCACAACTATAAATAAAAAGGTGATATCATGTGAGAGGGCCATTCACTCTTTACACAAAAAGGCTTTGATCATTGCGTAAGAAGTTATCTAAATTCAGTACTTTGCTCCATTCAAAGATTGTTCTCCAACTCTTAAACACCAATAAAATGTAAATGTTTCTATTTAGTTAAAGTCTAAATAGCATCATTACATGCAATAATTCAAAAGTAAACAAAGATATGTAAAATAAATTCATATAAACACTCAAATTTCTAAGAGACATTATAATTAAATTTAACAAGTCAAAACTTATTGAAGATCACATGGTTGTGTCTAACCAAGACATGGACGTAGCGAGATCAATTGAGCTTGAAATCGACACACATTACAACGGTAGAACCTAAAGAATACTTGACTAGAAAATGCTTAGCATGTTATTGGTAATCTAAGCAAGTTTTAAAACATTAAAGTATGGTTAGGCGGGATGTAACTTGTATATTTGATATAGAATGTACCCTAAGACCTTATTTTGTTATGTTATACCCGAAGTATATAAATGTCCCTAGAATGTATTGTAAAGGTTTTTGTAAAATGAAAAATTTAGGTCTAGTTAATCTATTACTATTTGTTTTCTCTATAAGACATTTGGTACAATCGATCACGCTCCTCCGATGGGGTGTGACAATATTAGAGGGATGGTCATAATAGATACGGATATTAGATTTACTTTAAAGATTTAAGAAAGGTTTTACGTTGAATTCGATACCAAGATGTTAACTAGTGGCACGTAGCACTCCAGGCTCACGGGTAAAGCCAAAGGACAATTCAAATTTTGTAGGTTATGTTACAATCATGTAGCATGGTTTTTAAAAATAGTTGGGACAAATACTTATTACTAGTAGAATTATACTACAACAATTGTTATCACTTGAGCATTGACGCTTTACTATAAGAAATGCACGAAGAATTAGAAGCAATAGCCAACAAAGTAGTGATGAAAATTTGTTTGGAGCCAGCTATAAAAGAAGCCATTGCTGATTAGGTGCATCAGGTTCTTAAATCTGTGATGCCCTTCATCGTGATGAAGATACTCAAGGAAATCAAAGACGAGAACAAGATTGAAAAGAAAGACAAGTCAGTACGAAAAAGTCTACAAGTAATGCTAGAATTGAGGAAGAGACAATGCGCTAATGATCGGCATTCGTGATATATACTTTTATAGATAATGCAGTTGATTTGATGTAGAAGGACAATTGTACATTTACCATAATACCCTTACTGGCGTACAAATTGTAGTAAGAATTCAATTTATTAATCTGCATAAATACGAACCATATGATGTGCTTTATGTACTTTAATAGTCTAAGATATGGTTAACGGGTTAACAATTATGGAGTGGGTTAGCAATATATATACATATACTTGTTGAAATGCACGCACGTTACGGCGGTACAACTGTTGCCCGATTTGTTGAGAATTCGATTTTAGTCAGTATCGGCTCGGTGTGTTATGACGTAAATTAAAAAAATCAAAATATAATTATTGAAAAAATTGAATGAAAGAAAACAATTACATATATTACAAAAGTTTTTAATACAATTATATTATCCGAACAAGATTAGTGAAAGCATGGGTGATATTTGTGGTCGGAAATCACTTATTACCTAGATTTTAGGGGGGTTTCGTTTATGAATGTATTTTAGAGTTTTATGATCATAAGATGCAGCTTTCAGTGGTGATTTGCATAGACTGGAAAAAGTTATGAAGATATTGTCACCACAAATTATCATCTTGATTGTTATTGAGTTGTTAACAACCGACAAGAGAAAGGGGAAGAGGGATTAGTGCTCAATCGCAATAAATGAACGACATTGAAGTAAATGGAGGTTTTGTTTAGTCACGTGTATATGCTTTAACATTTGTATTATAAGAATCATATGTTATAATTTATTGTAAGGGCATAAGTGGAATAAAATAATATATTTTTAAAATTTAAGCATGACTTTTCATATGAGTGTCTTAATCCTTACATAAAATTATCATTTTATCCTCCTTTCACTTTTATTATAAAAAATATAGATAAATATTAAAATTATTAAACTCACAATATGCTCCTAGAAAAATATTAGTATTATAGTTATTAAAATATGAAGATATATATAAGTTATATAGTTAAATATTTAAATAAAACAATACTTAAATTAAATAATATTTAGTTATAAAAATAAAATTAGTAAATATAAATTTAAATGTCAATTTATAGTATCGTAAATAAAATAAAATTTAATGAAGTGAATTAAATAATAATGTTTATTAAATATTAAGATGTATAAAATTTAATGAAAAAATTTACCATATTGTCCTTAATGTGTATTAAAATCCCAATCTGTTTCTTATTCTATCATATTAAATGTTGATTCAAAAAAAAAGATTACTAAAGCTAATATTATTATAAATAGTATTATTATAAATAAAATAAAATTTAATGAAGTGAATTAAATAATATCAAATAAAAAAAGATTATAAATAAAATATTAAAAAGTTGATATTGTTATTTTATTATTTATACTCCTTACTTATAAACAATTTTAATTATATTTTATCTTAAAATATCGTTTTATAACTAATAAGATTTTATTATATTTAATATTTTCTTTATTCACCCGTGTAATACATGAGTTTACTAAAGCTAATATTATTATAAATAAAATAAAATTTAATGAAGTGAATTAAATAATATCATATTATTAAATAATGTATTAATAATATGTATAAAATAATACAATAATTAGAAGATGTTAATTAAATGGGGGCAATAGTCAACTATTGCATAAAGCACTTGTACTCTATGCTTAAAATTTTGTATATGTGTCTTATATTTTGAATGAAATTACCATCTTATCCTTCTAATGTGTAATATATATATATATATATATATATATATATATATATATATATATATATATATATATATATATATATATATATATATATATATATATATATATATATATATATATATATACACGCGTGTTGCGGCTGAGTGAACAATTATAAGTGTATACTTGTTATATTTCAATTAAATTATCAATTGTTTTGTTTGATGGTTTAAATTTTTTATACGGCTTATGATTATTATTATATGTTAGAGCTAACACATTGTTATGAAACTAATTAGTATTAACAAGAATAGTTGAATAACTCAACTTTTAAGTAAACAAAAGTGTTGAACTTGATTAAATTTTAACGAATATTTTCAAGAAAATTCACATTCGACATAGTATAGGTTAAATTGCTTTGATACAACAATGAAAAGATTTGTTCTGATATTAGATATTATTAGATATAGATATATTAATTGAAAACAATGTGATACATTACTTTGAAGCAAAATGAGAGTATAATAGCAAAAATTTTTTTATAATATTAAAGATCAAAGCTTGCAATCCTTCATATGGTATCTTAAATTATTACAAAATTACAATTTTTTCCTAAAATATATTTTATAGATAGTAATAAATAATTGATGATATATATAGATTATTATTATCATTATTATTATTAAATTATTTAGCAATTATATAGTTAAGTATTCAAATAAAATAATACTTATTTATAAATTTTATTATTATTATTATTATTATTATTATTATTATTATTATTATTATTATTATTATTATTATTATTATTATTATTATTATTATTATAAAATTATTTAGTTAAGTATTCAAATAAGGTAATACTTATTTATAAATTTATATGTCAATTTTAAATATTAAAAATTATATAATATTTAATTTAGTGAATTAAAATAATCTTATAATATTAAATAAAGTATTAATCAATGTATTAATTATAAAAAGTTCATTAATAAGGGATAAAATAAGAATGATTGAATTGAACACTTGTACCTAATGCTTAAAAAGTTATATTAGGTGTTTTAATTTTTTTGTAAAATTACATTTGTATCCTAAGGTTTTTCTTTATATAGTAGTATAGTGGACACTTGCGCTTCGCCGCGCTTTGATTTTAAACGTATATGTGAACGTCGTAATGATAATTTTTAGGATTATCATGATTTTAATGAGTTCAATGATATAAGCGCTCGGATTCTCATGGATATATACACATACTTTAGTGATTCGTTATTATATTGTTATGATACTATTATTGAACATGTGATATTTAATAAGTCATGGATATCATGTAAAATAAATACGTTAAAAATATTTGAATAAAAGTTATCATAAAATGTAGAAAATTGTATCATGATTAATGATATTTTATTATTAGATTGTTATAGATACAATAGTATCATAAAAACACAGTATTAAGTCTTAACACAATATTGTTTTTGTTGTTGTTGTTAACCTTTTAATAAAAATAATCATTACTTTTAAATATTATTATATTTTTTATTATTATATTTTTAAGACATATTAAATAATATCATTTACTTACATATTTAATCATAAATAATAAACTTATCGACTACGCATAATACCCCTAGAAAATAGAGTTAATTACATAGATGGTCCTTGTGGTTTATGCAAAGTAACAAGTTTAGGTACTAAGAGTTTTTTGTCACATGTTGGGGTATTGTATTTTTTATTTTGTAACGAGTTAAGGTACTAAGACTAACAGACGTTAGTTATTCTGTTAAATCTAAGGGTATTTCTGTCTTTTCACTATGTAAGGACTACTAATGTAACTTAAAGGGACTATTTGTGTCATTTAATATAAATAAAGGATTCTTTGGGTAATTTAATAATTATATATATATATATATATATATATATATATATATATATATATATATATATATATATATATATATATATATATATATATATATATATATATATATATATATATATATATATATATATATGTTACCCCTTAGTTTCTAAATTAAAAATAATTTCCCACACCACCATCGGCCTCCAGCGGCAGCCACCACGGCCGGCCTCCACCTGCAGCCACCGCGGACGGCCTCCACCATGACCACCATAGTACTATCACATCATCCTCACCACCACCATCGTCTTCAGATTGTTAAATGGAACTACAACAAAACCATCAACAATTACCACCATCGTCATCCTCACCACCAAGCCACAACCACCGCTACAGTTACTGCCACCACCACCACTAGTGCCACCACACATATCAATTGCATAACCATCATCACCATTGCATTTTCACCATTGTCTCACCACCATCATCATCGCATCGTCACCACCATCTTACCTTCACCATCATCGCATCATCAACACATCGCACAATCCACTGCCACTTCATCTCCATCGAACCACCAGTGCCGTGGGACTTGACCATGGGTTCAAAGCTTTATATGCAAGCCCTAATATCAAGAATCCCCAATTTGAGTTTTAGGGTTTTGAGATAAAGCTTAAGGGCTGAAGACAAGGGTGGTGGTGAGGATAACAGGCGGCATCGATTGTGGGCGGCGGTGATGGTGGGTGGCAACGATGGTGGGCAGCGGCGGTGGTGGATTAATTGGGGTGGTGGTCTGAAATAGGAGGAAGACGATGATGGGTGGTTGGGGTTTATTTTTAAATTTATTTTATAGTTAGTTACACAAATGGTCCCTTGATTAAAAAAGAAAAATAGAGTTACAAAAGTATCCCCTCAAAGGGTACTGTGACATTTCATATTTTCGTTAAATTAAAAGTAAACTTTGTTAAGTTTTAAAAGGATCTTTTATGTCAATCTTGAAACTTTGTGGAATTAGTATACTTAATAATTAATCTGGGATTAACAAATTAATATAATAATAATAACATTATAAGTGTTATAATGTTTGCTTATCAATATAAAATTTGAAGTGTTGATAATCTTAAATAAAATAATCACTATTATTATTATTATTATTATAATGACACTAATAATAATAATATTAGTGATAATAATAATAATAACAATAATAATCATAACAACAAGATTAATAATAATAATCATAATGAGCGTTAATCTTTGAAATAAATAAAAATAATACAGGTTTCTATTATCTTAAAACTTTAAATTAATAAGTTATGCATGAAATAATAACACTTTAAACTTCAGGGGCCAAATTGTAAATTGGTTTAAACTAAAAACTAAACTCTGAAATCAACATAACAAAACATAAACTACAGGGACCATTTGTGTAAAAAACAGAAACCAACCCCCCCCCCCCCCTTGCGCAACCCCGCACATCCGGCCACCACTTCCGACCGCGGCTCCGATGAGCTCCGGCAGCCGATTAAACTCGCAATAAATCCGATTAAATTAGCTAAAACCGCTTCCAATTAACTTGCGAGCGTGATTCGAACCGTTTGGGGGTTATATCGAAGATTAAACACCGGTTACAGGAGCTTTCGAGCTCGAGTAACCGTCAGACATTAAACCACAACCGATTGACGATTAAAACTTCATAATAATCCAATTAATCGAATGTGAGTAATCATGTAACTATCTCTGAACTATTGGAACTCCCAATTTCGATCTAAACATACCCACACACCACCGTCGATCATCATCTTCCTCATCGACCTGCAACATGGTCGACAGTGGCCTTCGAAGCATTGTAACCTAAAATTAACAGAGGGCTATCCATCCTTGAGTTCATTAGAAGCTACCTGTGCAACGAATTGGCTTGTAATCATCGTTTGATCGACAATCAAGCTCCATATCGGTCGCGGGTGTTCTTCGAGTCATGTTATCGGAATCAAACAACCACCGGGTAAATTAAGTACATCTTTATAATCGATTTCATTTACTAATCAAAAGCCCTAACTTTAATTTCATTAACAACATCGGATTCATGATCAATTTGATCCTAATTGAAACTAGGGTTCTTGGGGAAATTGGGAATCATATGAAGTTTGGTTTTAAAGAATTAAAAACCATTCTTTGGCAGGCATAGGCGCCCAGCCTAATGGTAAATGCACATGTTGTCAACCTTGAGGTCCCGGGTTCGAACCCGGGCACCTCCATTTATTTTGTTTTATTTTTTTAAGCCTTTTTACTTACAAATAAAATTACAGAAAAATTATGATTAATATAAAAATCATTTTTGATAATTAATATAAAGATTTTAGACACTAAAATATTTTCTGAAATTTTTCTAATTTAAATTTATTCATAAATATATATATAAATATATATAAATCTTTTAGTTATTCCTTATAAAATGGATTTAAAATGATGGTTTATATTAATAAATTTTCATTGATCCAAACGTTACTTCTAAAATCATGATTGTTTTGTTTTAAAAAAATGTATTTATTTAAATTTTTATATTTAAACTTTATTAGTTGTTACAAAAGGTTTTTTTTTTAAATTAATTAAATATTTATTTATATATGGTTGGACTTAAAAATATTTATGAACACTTAATTCTTTAAAGAATTAAATTCATAATTGTAGTAATTATATATAATTACTTAAAATATTAAAGAATATTATTATAAAACATATTTTAGCTAATTAATATTTTGTTATTAATCAAAATGTTATTTTCTTATTATTCTTAGATAATTAAAAAAACTTAATTGTATATTGAACCTCATCATCATTATATTTAATTTCATTTTTAAAATACTTAAATACATATATAATTCTTCCAATGGGTTTAAAATGAGAATAATTATTCTATAAATTTAGTTACTTGTCAAAACTCCTTAAAACTATCAAAACCCTAATCATTAATAGAACATTAAACTTATTATAATTTAACTTTAACCTGGTGATTATATATATTTAGGTGCCTTGTGACGTTCATCTTGGAACAACGTTTATTATCAATCTTATTACTTATACTTTTAGCCAAGTGAGTATTTCCATACCCCTTTTTCTTATTTTCACACTTTGGGGTGAAACATGTTAACTTATTATCATTGCACTTGTAAACTTATTTGAGACTTGTAATCTTTATGGCAATTCATCTTGTAAAGTTGTGGTTAGTTGAACTTTTGTGGTTACCATGTTATGGCGTTATATGTACAATCATTAACTATTGCTAGCCCAGCGAAGTCATAGATCTATGGGTAAGACAAGCCTGCTTTGGTTAATCCAAGTACACTTAGCTGATCGTATATACTTTTAAACGTTTGAGACTTGTAAAACTTTGTCGAGGTTTGATTGTTGCATTGTTCATAACATCCCTAATCACTTTATTCACTAACTTATGACTTGAATTGCCATCTTTTATATACTTATGTATTGAAAACTATGGAATGCTCACCAACATTTCTATGTTGACCTTTTATTTTTAACATGTTTCAGGAATACCTCAAGTATGTGATCTACTCTTTTAAGCTTGCACATCTAGGAATGGACCTAGATAAATAAATGAAATAAGAATGATTTGTTACATTTTATGTTATGCTTTTAAATTCTTTGAGACTTATGTTGTAATGTTACAATTGAAACTTATGTTTAAATTATATTTGGATTATTAATAGCGTTATGTGGCTGTGAACGATCTTAACTCTCACTCCTCGACGTTTCCGCCGTCAAGGTTGGGGTGTGACAGATTGGTATCAGAGCCCATAACTATAGGGATTTAGGTTATTAGAAATGGTGACCTAGACTATAGTTGCATGAACCTCATAGAAAGATTCTTATACCTTTGTGCTTATATGTTGTTTGCATGCTACATAATGCTATGCCTTTTGTGCAACTTGATGCCTTAGCATAGGATTGCCTTATGTATGCTTAAACTTAGTTATTTGTCTCCCTAAACTTAACTTTGACTCTTTGACTCTCCCCGACAAATGAACTTCTTAAACCTATTCTCGGCAACATGTGGAATCTATACTTATCATCGTGGGTTTAGTTCCTTAGACTCTATGTCTAATCTATGAAAATCTCATCAAGGTTTTGATTTCATAAACCAAAGAAATTTGTGTGACACATAGACACCTGTATTCTGGATTTCCTGGCAAAAGGCCTTCGGGCTAAGGCAAGCATATCGTATAAATCTCAATGTGAGACCAGTTATGCTTACCTGGGGAATTCTGGGATGAGTGATAAACTATGGTCAACATACACAAGTCTCTATGGCAAATGGGTCAATTTACCTTGACGTGTCAATGATTCCAAATGGTAATGTGTTACCAAATGGAACCATCCTCTTTATATCTTAAAAATCTTTGATTCCTTGAACTAGTATCACTTCATTCTTATCATACATAATGTTCCTGTTAATATTGAACCTAACCTACATTTCAACTCGTACGTTTAAACACCGTTATACGTTGAGCGTTTCATGTAACTATTTCTATATCTTGACCAACATGAACATGGATCTTAATATACCCAAAGATATTGGGAATCTAAACCGAATGGTCATCAAAAACTTTAAACCGTTACTCATGGTTCTCAAGTTTTCTTAAGGATGTGTCCCATAACTAAGAACATGCAATGCTATAGGTGGAATTCCTACATCTCGAGATACTTTGTCTAGGCAAAGTGTAAATGGTGATTTGACTCGATCATTGAATCCATTTACTTGACTCGAAACCATTGAGATGAGTGATCACTTATAAGTACGCGTGTCTTCAATAAGGCTATGGTTGACCTCATATCCTGAGAAGTCCATGTATTCCCTTCGATTGTGAATCGAATGTTCACATCTCATTATGATGTCGAATCATTCTTGTCCTTGATTTTGCCTTCCTGATTTAAATTATTCAAGATTTGAACACCATCATAACAAATTCTGCTATCTCGAACTTTGATCTTAAGCTTGTAAGCATGATTTTTTCTTTTGTTACATTGATGTAACTTGAAATTTTCCGAATTTCTAATTGATATTATTTTCGTTAAGTCAAACTCCGTACCGTCTGCACCGTGAGAGATGCAAGTGTTTGCAAGTCAACCCATGACCAAGAACACCCGTATCTCCTAAATGATTCTAACTCATCAAAACAGGGGTGATTCCTTTACTTTGATGATTCTCTATTCGTTTCGATAAATGGTTTCCAATTGTGATTTATAAAATTTCATCCTCTGGATCGGGGTGATTTCCTTATCCCGAGGATTGACTTCAATTATTTTCTTTGGAATGGCATATCACAAATGACATGATCTCACCAAAATAGGATTGAAACCCGTACTTTGGTGACAAAAGTCAATCTCCGATTGTTTTCTTGCTATTATGAAATTCAATCATCAAGATAGGCGTGAATCCCATACCTTGATGATAATATCATCTTTATGAATTGTATTTATTCAAATGAGACGACTTCATCAAATTAGGAGTGAATTATGGATTTTGATGAAGGAGTTCATTTTGTTATATTTTGTTTTTTGTAAAACTTCACCATTAAGATAGGAGTGATTTCCCTTACCTTAATGGTGAGTTACCTCGTTTTCTTTCTGTGGATCCTCAACAAGGAGTTGGGATCGAACTTTATGATTGGTAAGTTAGTGGTCATACCTTGGTAATACACCATCAAGTTAGGAGTGAAAACCACACCTTGATGACTATTCTCATTTCTTGATCTTCAACTTACCAAGGTTTTAATCAAGTGACAAGAAACATGTAGTAACTTGAAGGGTGAACCAATGTTAGTGTTTGGACCTATCAAGCCAAAGCATGATTTTTGAACTTGTAAGGAGACCCGATCGCTCTAGGTTGATTTTGATTCCAAGCTTGGAGCATTTAAATTTTTAAAAACGATTTCTTTCCCTTTATCTTCATGTTTTAACTCGATCTAGCTACATCGAACCATTTATTCCTTACTTATCAACTTTCATTTTGAGTTATCATCAACACATGATTGTGTGATGGTAGCCTTCTTAAACAATCTTTCTACTAAATAAAGACATTATCAACTTGTGGTTATGTCTTTCTAGTCATACGAATGTTCTCGACTGTACTTATGGGTTTGATGAATTACGTATGCAATCTATATTTGGAAATTTGTTACCTTGCAAGACATGGTTACAAATGCATGTCTTATTGTTTGCGTTACTTCTTGAATCACTTTTGAACTCTTAACCTTGGAAATCTTTAAAACTCTATCTTGGTTTCGACTAACGAGACTCGCTATTACTTACATTGTGACGTGGAGGTTCATAAACCTTCGTAACTTGTAGTCATGGGTTTGGCATAAAAGAAAAGACATAACTTGGTATGTGTCCAAGTGCCTTGCCTTCACATATGACAAAGCCTAACATTCGTGTTCCTAAGAATCTCCTGTTTAACTTTTCATCACTAAGTGCCTCTTATCTTAGATGCCATGATGACAAATGGTGCATTATAGACCGATTAACTAATTTCATATTGACTCATGTGGGTTAACGGGTCGAGAAATTGGCTCGTATCTACCTCAAATAGTCGTATACCGTGGTATGTCGTTAAACATCGATCATTAAGTTGGATGATCAATTCATTTTTCTGTTTTTAATAATGTTCCTAACCATAGTCGTGAACTTATTCCAAAATCTTCGCATATCGTATTACTCTTAGACCGATGATTGGTCAAAGGAGAGATACATATTCACAAGATATGCGTTAAGACCGTTTCATATAGTGACGTTTGGGATTCTTAAATCCTGACGGTTAACCTTTCTTATCATTGTTGGTCCTTTATTGATTTCTAGACATCAATTTACTACGAAATTACATTCTAGAAGTTGTGACTTATGAATCTAAGGTACCACGGTAGCTCGTCATCATTTTTCAATGTTTCATCTCAAAACGTCTCGCGTTTATTATGTTAAAGATCTTGTAAGATTACATAAAGTGAAGCGTTCCACCTGTAATCAAACGTCAAACACTGTTCGTTGAACACTCACCTTTCATTACAATTCCTTTGTTCATTTAAGTTCATTTTTAATTTCGGGACGAAATTCTTTTAAGTTGGGAAGACTGTGACATTTCATATTTTCGTTAAATTAAAAGTAAACTTTGTTAAGTTTTAAAAGGATCTTTTATGTCAATCTTGAAACTTTGTGGAATTAGTATACTTAATAATTAATTTGGGATTAACAAATTAATATAATAATAATAACATTATAAGTGTTATAATGTTTGCTTATCAATATAAAATTTGAAGTGTTGATAATCTTAAATAAAATAATCACTATTATTATTATTGTAATAATGACACTAATAATAATAATACTAGTGATAATAATAATAATAACAATAATAATCATAACAACAAGATTAATAATAATAATCATAATGAGCGTTAATCTTTGAAATAAATAAAAATAATACAGGTTTCTATTATCTTAAAACTTTAAATTAATAAGTTATGCATGAAATAATAACACTTTAAACTTCAGGGGCCAAATTGTAAATTGGTTTAAACTAAAAACTAAACTCTGAAATCAACATAACAAAACATAAACTACAGGGACCATTTGTGTAAAAAACAGAAACCAACCCCCCCCTTGCGCAACCCCGCACATCCGGCCACCACTTCCAACCGCGGCTCCGGTGAGCTCCGGCAGCCGATTAAACTCGCAATAAATCCGATTAAATTAGCTAAATTCGTTTCCAATTGACTTGCGAGCGTGATTCGAACCGTTTGGGGGTTATATCGAAGATTAAACACCGGTTACAGGAGCTTTCGAGCTCGAGTAACCGTCGGACATTAAACCACAACCGATTGACGATTAAAACTTCATATTAATCCAATTAATCGAATGTGAGTAATCATGTAACTATCTCTGAACTATTGGAACTCCTAATTCGATCTAAACATACCCACACACCACCGTCGATCATCATCTTCCTCATCGACCTGCAACATGGTCGACAGTGGCCTTCGAAGCATTGTAACCTAAAATTAACAGAGGGCTATCCATCCTTGAGTTCATTAGAAGCTACCTGTGCCACGAATTGGCTTGTAATCATCGTTTGATCGACAATCAAGCTCCATATTGGTCGCGGGTGTTCTTCGAGTCATGTTATCGGAATCAAACAACCATCGGGTAAATTAAGTACATCTTTATAATCGATTTCATTTGCTAATCAAAAGCCCTAACTTTAATTTCATTAACAATATCGGATTCATGATCAATTTGATCCTAATTGAAACTAGGGTTCTTGGGGAAATTGGGAATCATATGAAGTTTGGTTTTAAAGAATTAAAAACCATTCTTTGGCAGGCATAGGCGCCCAGCCTAATGGTAAATGCACATGTTGTCAACCTTGAGGTCCCGGGTTCGAACCCGAGCACCTCCATTTATTTTGTTTTATTTTTTTAAGCCTTTTTACTTACAAATAAAATTACAGAAAAATTTATGATTAATATAAAAATCATTTTTGATAATTAATATAAAGATTTTAGACACTATAATATTTTCTGAAATTTTTCTAATTTAAATATATTCATAAATATATATATAAATATATATAAATCTTTTAGTTATTTCTTATAAAATGGATTTAAAATGATGGTTTATATTAATAAATTTTCATTGATCCAAACGTTACTTCTAAAATCATGATTGTTTTGTTTTAAAAAAAATGTATTTATTTAAATTTTTATATTTAAACTTTATTAGTTGTTACAAAAGGTTTTTTTTAAATTAATTAAATATTTATTTATATATGGTTGGACTTAAAAATATTTATGAACACTTAATTCTTTAAAGAATTAAATTCATAATTGTAGTAATTATATATAATTACTTAAAATATTTAAGAATATTATTATAAAACATATTTTAGCTAATTAATATTTTGTTATTAATCAAAATGCTATTTTCTTATTATTCTTAGATAATTAAAAAGACTTAATTGTATATTGAACCTCATCATCATTATATTTAATTTCATTTTTAAAATACTTAAATACATATATAATTCTTCCAATGGGTTTAAAATGAGAATAATTATTCTATAAATTTAGTTACTTGTCAAAACTCCTTAAAACTATCAAAACCCTAATCATTAATAGAACGTTAAACTTATTATAATTTAACTTTAACCTGGTGATTATATATATTTAGGTGCCTTGTGACGTTCATCTTGGAACAACGTTTATTATCAATCTTATTACTTATACTTTTAGCCAAGTGAGTATTTCCATACCCCTTTTTTCTTATTTTCACACTTTGGGGTGAAACATGTTAACTTATTATCATTGCACTTGTAAACTTATTTGAGACTTGTAATCTTTATGGCAATTCATCTTGTAAAGTTGTGGTTAGTTGAACTTTTGTGGTTACCATGTTATGGCGTATATGTACAATCATTAACTATTGCTAGCCCAGCGAAGTCATAGATCTATGGGTAAGACAAGCCTGCTTTGGTTGATCCAAGTACACTTAGCTGATCATATATACTTTTAAACGTTTGTGACTTGTAAAACTTTGTCGAGGTTTGATTGTTGCATTGTTCATAACATCCCTAATCACTTTATTCACTAACTTATGACTTGAATTGCCATCTTTTATATACTTATGTATTGAAAACTATGGAATGCTCACCAACATTTCTATGTTGACCTTTTATTTTTAACATGTTTCAGGAATACCTCAAGTATGTGATCTACTCTTTGAAGCTTGCACATCTAGGAATGGACCTAGATAAATAAATGAAATAAGAATGATTTGTTACATTCTATGTTATGCTTTTAAATTCTTTGAGACTTATGTTGTAATGTTACAATTGAAACTTATGTTTAAATTATATTTGGATTATTAATAGCGTTATGTGGCTGTGAACGATCTTAACTCTCACTCCTCGACGTTTCCGCCGTCAAGATTGGGGTGTGACAGGTACTTTAGTCATTCTATTCAAATTCAATAGAAAAACTAACTTCCGTTAGTCTTAATACCTTAACTTGTTACAAAATTGAAAACATAATACCCCAACCTGTTACAAAAAACTCTTAGTGCCCAAACCTTTTATTTTAAATAAACCACAGGGACCATTTATTTAATTAACTCTAGAAAATATAACTATTAGTTATTATAAATATTAGTTGTATACTTAATTATTTAAATAGTAGTTAATTAATTTAAATGTTATTTTCAAGTATTAAAAATAATATAATATTTAATGTATTAAATTAAATAATATCATATGATTAAATAATGTATTAATAATGTGTATTAAATAGTGTATTAATTAAAAGAGTTTATTAAATAGGGGTAGAAAATAAAACTATTGGACACTTATACTTATGCTTAAAATATTGTATTGCCGTCTTACAATTTGAGTAAAATTACTATATTGTCCTCTTAAAATGTATTATATAGTAGTATAGATATAGTCATATATAATATGTATAATTTTTGCTATACCAAAAGATCCTTATAACCACAACTCTCTTGTGTATAGATTCATGAGAGATGAGAGAAATGGTAATTTTATAGGTTTCATATAAATAAAATGAGTATGTACCTACGCGTTTAATTATTAGTTTCTTTTGAGGTTCAAATTGAGTTCGTCTGTGATGCGCTCGTGATCGGCATTCGTGATTGTTGACAACCAATATGTTACTCAACCACTAGCTAGTTTAACTCTATCCAATGGTAAAGCTTGACGTAGTATGTATGTAACATCCGGTTATTTATTCATTTTGAAGCCGACGAATGAAAAAAAGAAATAAAGTCCAAAGTCGGGGGACCAAACCCGCCAACGAGAGAAGGTTGGATGAGTGAGGGTATAAAAGTGGGAAGGCATCCAACACCCTCCCCCACACTCATAATTTTCGGGTTAGAGAGAGAGAGGAAGAAAAGTGGTCTTAAGCTTGGTTCGTGTGGATTCGAGCGTGGAAATCGTCGTGTAGCGGGTCAAATCGAAGCTCTACTCAACGGGATCGTTTGTATGAGTTCTAGGACCCCTCTTTTAAACGTTTTTGAATGATTTTGGGGCTGGAACACATCTGAAAACCCTTTTTTGAGTTTTTGGGTGTAAACCTGTTTTTATGCATGTGTGTATGTGTATGATTCGTTTGGGGCTTGATTTCGTGTTTGGTTATGCTTGAATGAGGATTTGGGCTCAAAATGGGTTTAGATGAGTTTGGAGGCTGAAAACCGTCGGCTGCAGTCGGGATGAACTGCATTCTGCATCAGCTAGGGCTAGGCGACCGACTGGAGGGAGAATGAAGGCCATTCGGCCGACTGGAGGGAAAATAAAGGCCATTCGGCCGACTGGAGGGAGAATGAAGGGCCAGTCACCCGAATGAAGGTCCAGTCACCGGAATGAAAGGCCAGTCACACGAATGAAGGTCCAGTCACCTGAATGAAGGTCCAGTCACCCGAATGAAGGTCTAGTCACCCGAATGAAGGTCCAGTCACCCGAATGAAGGTCCAGTCACCCGAATGAAGGGCCAGTCACCCGAATGAAGGGCCAGTCACCCGAATGAAGGGCCAGTCGCATGGAGGCTATGCGACTGGAGAGTGTCCATACGCCCAAATAGGGCTGTTGCACCCGAGGAGAAGTGTAGTTTAACTTCTGACTTTCGGGAGAAAGTACATATGTAAGTTTTGACGTAAAGGTTCTCGTAAGTTCATGTAAGGTGACGATTGAGGCCTTAGAGAACATGTAGGGCATAATGATGATGATGTTGCATGTTTATGCATGATGCATGTTATGTATTTATGATGTTACCCTGTATGACGTGATGATTGTGCATGTTAATGTTCCTTATTGTTATGTATATGTATCTTTCCGTGGCTTTACGTCGAATGTTAATGAATGAAATGAAGTATTATGTAACGTAAAGTGAAAGATAAAGAAAAGAGGAACATGAAGTAAGAATGCATGCATTAATGAGTAATGAAAGTAAAGAAAGTCTTGCAAGCATGGTATGCACATCAGGGTCTTTCTTAGTGAGTGACCATTTGTATAAAACTATTGTTGCATACCTTAGGTACTGTGACCACGAGGTGCGATGCACCGTTATAGAAGGTCTATGATAGGCCTAGGTCCAGAACCATGAATAGAAAGGTATTGCATATGGCAATGGTACACCTATACTCATACCTTAGGTACTGTGACCACGAGGTGCGATGCATCGTTATAGAAGGTCTATGATAGGCCTAGGTCCAGAACCATGAACAGAAAGGTATTGCATATGGCAATGGTACACCTATACTCATACCTTAGGTACTGTGACCACGAGGTGCGATGCACCGTTATAGAAGGTCTATGATAGGCCTAGGTCCAGAACCATGAACAGAAAGGTATTGCATAGTACACCTAAACTTTACCTTAGGTGCTATGGCCATGAGGTGCGGTGCATCGTTATAGAAGGTCTATGATAGGCCTAGGTCCAATACCATGAACAGAAGGGTAAGGTTTATAGTTGATGGAAAGGAAAAGTGTAATGATAAAAGAATGTAAAAGTTAAAGAATGTATGAATGATGAAGATAATAATGGTATTATCTGTGTATACGTATGATGTATGATCGCATGAAAGAAATGAACGGTTTTTAATGAAAGTATAGTATGTTTTATTATAAAACTAGAACTCACTCAGCAACGCTGATTTTGATGTGTTTCCAGTTGGCAGGTATGTTGGTGAGGATGGCACGGGGCGGCTACTCAGCGTATTTTGGATGGCATCCTTTTTTGTAATGAATGTAAAATGATAATGTTAAATGGACGGTTATTATTTTGCAAAAGTATTTTGATGAAATGAAAATGTTGTTTTTAATTTTTCCGCTGCAACGATTTATGAAAGGAAAAATGTAATTATATGTTTTATGTGCGATGAGAATCCGACTGTAAGCGTTCCGGGAACGGAGCCTTACAATGTAGCGGGGGCCGAAAGTTACCGGACCTATAATTTTTTTTCTTATCACTACGTTAATTGGAGGGGAGACTCAATACGTATAAAAGTATCGGACGAAATACGCTTAAATTTTCATTTCTGAGGGAAAAAATAGGAGGGGCGGACCCCCTCAGACCCCTTAAAAGCTCCGCCCATGACTCCATCTTTATTAAATCTCACTAGCTTTAGTAAACTCGTGTATTACACGTGTTGAATAAATAAAATATTAAATAAAATAAAATTTTATTAATTATAAAACAATATTTTAAAATATACGATTAAAATTACGTATGAGTAAAAATTATAAGTAATATAATAATATCAATTTCTTTTTATCAAAGTTTTGTATGAGAAAACCTCTGCTGTACATGAGTTTAAAATTTTAATTAAATAACATAACGTGACAATTAAAAAAAGTAAAATAATGACTAATCCTATCTCGAGCAATTGTAAGTGACAAAAAAACATAAAATATAATGGTGTAAGTACAAATTGCATGGAAATTTACTAAAGAAAGAGCCTCACAAAAAGAAGGGTCCATGATGTATTTTCGTACTAATTATAACATATTATGCACATATATAGTTAAATTTACTATTAAACTTATGCTCACATGATAATACAACTAAGTATGGACAATGTAAAAATCAATCAAAATAACCTTCTAAATTCCAAATTAAAAAATGACTACTCTATATTTTAATAGACTTGATTAAAGAGTTCTACAGTAATAAAAAAATTTATAATAAAACTGGACAAAAAGAAAACAGAATAAAATGTTATTTAATAAATTAAACAAACTACTTATAAAATAAAATAAAATAAAATATTTCTAACGAAATAAGAACACGTTTCAAAAATTAGTTAAAAGCATCTTAAATTTTGGAAAATAATGATTTTGTTGATGGTAACAAATAAAAAAAGAAAAAGAGACGGTAATGAAATAATTTAATTACCTTTTTAATAGTATTTTTTTTAAATTTCTAAAACAAATTCTTTGTTTTTACTAATAGTAGTTTCTATAGAAAAATATATAAAACATTATAATTGGTGTGTCTTTAAGTGATACTCTTAAAGTAAACATTTGTTTTAGAATTATGATTTATGACTTATTTTGTCTTTCAAAAAATAAAGATTTGATAAGAAGATAATTTTATAAATTAACCAATAGAGTTTGCTAGTAGTAAAAGTAAGAGATATATGTTATTTAGTTTAAAATGGAAGGGTTTTAATTTATATCCCGTTAATTTTGGAAACAAAATGTGTATTTGGGTGGTAAAAATATTTATTATTAAATGTCAAGATGACATGTGGCATTAGATGAGTCTATAAAATGACATGTAGCAACCATAGTTACCCTTTTATTAGAGTAGTAGGATTTGAAGTTACAAGTTAAAAATCTTTGTGTCTCTTTCATCATAATATCCGGTCTCATTCTCCCTCCCTACCTTATTTACTCATCAGTTTTTGAATATTGTCACAAGTACTATCATCATTTCACATTTGCTCATCAATCATGTAAATATTGTATAATATATATTGTATTTTCTAGGGTTATAATTTTTGGAACAGCCTAAAATGCAAACACGAATAATATTATCACATTTTGAATTTTCCAGTCTAACTTGTTTAGTTGATTAAAAGTATTCAGATTGACGTGTTTTACTCATTTAATCAAATTGGTCATCTTCGAGTTGTACTAATGTTAAACACGTCGACCTTGTTTCAATTAGAAAAAAAAATATGATACATATTTTGTACGTATTGGATGTCAAACCGTTTAGGATTACATGGTTTTAATTGCGTGCAAATTAGAATTGATGTCTTTGAGACGGCTAGATATGTCAGTCATTTTCAAATAAATTAAGTCAACTTCTCAACCTAGACACAGAACAATTATCAACCTTGGTATTTTCAGAACGAGTTGAGTAACTTTTACTCTCAAGACTATATGTCTATATGTTTGTCCGCTTTCTTAGGATGGTGAGGGTGCCCATATCACAACCACTACACTACACCACACACCAACCAATCAAATAATGACACATCACACCACACTACACCGCACCAATATGGGGGCGGGACACCACATCAAATTCTTTTTTTAATTAAAATTATGACTTCATTAAAAAACATTAAATTATAACTAAGATATAATACAAATATAAAAGACAAGCTTATAAAAACATTAAAAAAAAACTCTCATATGATTCTATAGAAGCCAAAAAGACAGGCTTTCAAAATATGCTACACCTCCACCATCTTTCACATCTTTCTCTCTATCTCTCCGTAAATTATTAACTCAATTCTCCAAGAAAATGGTAGATGGAATGGTCTTTTGGTGGCGTGGGTGGCGGTGTGGCGTGGGTGGCGGTGTGGCTTGGCGTGTACCCACCGTGCGGCACACAAAACTTGCGTGTGGGGACCGGCGGCGGTGTTGCCGTGGGGCGCCGGCCCCCGCCGCGTCCTCACGGAGATAGCGCCCACACCACCCCTAATCATCGTCATTGACCAAAGTATTTGATATATTTTCTGAATACCGTTTGGAAAACAACACTACAAGAAATAAGGGCTATGGCGACAAGGTTTATCATCGCGATAGGGTCGGTTTGTCGTCGCGATAGGGTCGGTTTGACCTATGGCGACATGTCGTCGCCATAGAGTTTTCATAATGACGGGACTATTATTTTAGGGGATAAAAAAAAGAAAAAAAATGTTTTGACCTATGGCGACGACATGTCGTCGCCTTAGGTCCACACATAATTTTTAAATTTCTGGTATTAATTTAAATAAATCAAAATGTAAAAAAATAACCTATGGCGACGACATTTCTACACCTATGGCGAGGATTTTTTTGTCGCTATAGGTCACCCTAATGCGACGACAAGTCGTCGCCATAGGGCTAGAATAGCCAAAGATTAAATTGACCATATGGCGACGACATGTCGTCGCCTTAGGGTGACCTATAGCGACAACATCATGTCGTCGCCATAGATCTAGTCGCGATAGGGTCTTTTTCTTGTAGTGCGAAAGCAAATTTACGAAGCAGAAAAAAAATCAACCCATTATCATCGTGAATTATTGCTAGCAAATGAATTATGTAACACAAAGAAATCAACTCATTATCATTGTGAATTGTTGCACATTAGATTATTAGTCCTGAGATCTTAAAAACTTTAAACATACAAATAATGGGGTGATATAAATATACCATTGTACCCCGTCTTTTTTCTTGATATACCGCCCCATTATCAATCAATTGCTATTAATTATATCAATCAACCACATTATTGACATCAATCAATTATTAATGAATCATTAAAAGTCGGTAACCAGTGGGAACGCACACTATGCAACGAGGTATGAACTTTATGTTTAATGAGTTTAAACTGTTATTTTTTTGCACATTCTTATGCAATATCTTATTTTATATATAAATTTTATTTTTTCTGTTAGGTTTCAGTTAAGTTACTCTAATCGATTTCTTTTTTTATAAATTTCTTTTTATGAAAATTATAAATGTTCACGGTAATGTATACAACACATCTATACTAATAAATGATTACATGTGGTGACACATGTCATCATCATATTTCACCTCACAAAAACTTTCCCGCCTAAAAGTTTCTTTAAACAAATTTTCCACAAATTATGCTATATTTCTTACTTGAAGTTTTTTATTTTATTTTAATTTTTTGAACGACAAGTGTGAAGTTTTTATTTTTTGTTAACTACCTCAATCACCACCAACCATTCCAGAAATTATAAATCAATGATATCAATCATCTCAAATCTTATTTAACCCTTTAAACCTTACAATCACAAATCCTTATTTTTATATAATCGATTTAAAATACAAACAATAGAGTTTAAATATATTTGTTTACATATATGAATTATATATTTATAACTTTTAACCCGTGTAATACACGGGCTAATAACCTAGTTTTAATATATTTATGGAAAACCTTTTTTTATTTAATTTTTTGCCCACGTTACTTAAATATTCTCAACATTATTTGCTTTTTGATCTTACGTGACACATGATAATTTACAAACAAATCTTTTCCAAATATACGACAAAATACATAAACATTCGCATGTCACATAGTCACATCTAATTTTTTATACTAATTTTAGTTTATGTGTAGCATTTTTGTCTCAATATAAAAGTATGATTGTCTATGTATGTGCGTATTTAATTAATATTCAGATGCACTTTATTATATTAATAATTTCAATGAGAGCTTAAGAAATATATTGTTTATATAAATTTAAATTAGAACATGCATTTATGTGATAGTTTATTAATATTTATATATGTGTGAAATTAATTAAATATTGTATATGCAATTCTTATATCAATAACTTAAATAAGAGTTTAAGAAATATATTGTTTTTTACAAATTTATATTAGATTAAAATGTATATAATGTGTGTTATTAATCAAATATTATTATATGCAATTTCTTATATCAACAATTTAAATGAGTGTTTGAATTATATATTATTTTAAATAAATTTAAATCAATATAAATAAAAGAGTTCAAATAAAAAGAGTAGTAAATAAAAATAATATAAGAAGGAATCTTAAACATCAATCTTTTTTAATCAGATCAAATTTAAAAAAAAAAGTTATTAAATGAGTTTTTAGGCATAGTTAGTTTCATTGACTTTTTTCAACATCCTTCACTTTTAAACGTTCATAACTTTTATATATGTTATTATTTTTTTTATTCAAGTTACACAAAAAAAATAAGCGTTTTTAATCTTTAAAACAAATACAATATCATTATTTATAAAGATAATAATTTTTTTATGTTACTCAACTCATATGAAATCTACTAATCATTGTATATTTAGTGCAGTTTATTATGTTGTTTTTATAGATATTGTGTTTCTCTGAACACTATTGTATTTTTTTTAAAATGATGAATTTTAAAAAAATATATAATGGTGAAATAACACTATTATTTAGCTATAGTATGTAAAACATAATGATATATTAACAAGTAATTATCAAAATTAATATACAACGTAAAACACAATAATTTAATGTCACCTTGTGCTTTTTGTTCATCATTGTGTTATACTGGACATAATGAGAATTGAAAAACAATAACGTCATTGCATACCTCTAGTTGTAATACACAACCATGAGATAACAACAAGTTTATATAGTATATAAAAAATAACACTAAAAATAACAAGAAATAATATAACGTAACACAATTATGAATACATATAACAAACAATTTAAAATATTTGACACGATAAACTAGTATTTGACACAATGATTTGACGTATTAGACACAATGATCAAACGTACTTGACAAATTGACCAACATGTGTTTATCTTTTAAAACTATAGAATTACACATGCTAAAACCATAATTCTTCTAAATATATTTAGATTAAATACTTATTTTACTATAACTTTAAATTAATATCCTATACTACATTACTGCCTTACACACGAAATGATTTAGTCACCCAAGAAGTTCATTAACTCTTTGAAATTTAAAACAAATGATGTTGGTTAAATCTCTCTACTCGAATAAAATGGTAAATGACTGGGACATATGATAGCATCACATTTTAGCTTATCAAATATACTCACGTCTCTCTTCTCTTTTATAGTTACTATAATTACTAATAATATTATTTAATTTCTTTATAGACTAAAACTATGTTTTAATTAATTAAAAAAAGTTCTTTTTAATATTATTTATAAAGAAACAATTTTTTTATAATTTTTTTAAAACATTAGCGTTTTTTTTTTAAGAGTTCTTTTATAATTTTTTTAAAAAAGTTCTTTTATAAAGTTCTTTTTAAAAAAGTTCTTTTTAATATGATTCAAATAGTAAAATATATATAGATAAAATAATTAGAATTGGAATTTATAATAATGATTATTTTTGAAATGATTTGTTTTAAAACAAAATGTTTAATTTTTTTAACAAAAAATGTTTAAAAAGTTCACATCATTGTTTTATTGCTTATATCATTTGCTATACATAATTTTAATTATATCTTATCTTAAAATACCATTTTATAATAAATAAAACTGTATTCTATTTAATATTTATTTATTCAACCCGTGTAATGCACGAATTCACTACCTTGTATTTATATCATCACATATTAAAAAGAGTAAAATGCTATTTTCTTCCCTAGCATTTCGATGAATCTGTTATTTCAATCCAAAAACTTTTTTTGCCATTTCAGTCACTATAATATACCAAATGTTGTCATTTTCATCCACTCCATTAACTTTGTTAAGGCCTCCGTTAAATATTAGGATATTTGACTCTTTTTCAATACCCTTGTTATTTAATTAAAACAAATTAACCAATTAATAAAATTCAATTAAAACTAAAAAACACATTAAGTGACTAATGAGACCGGATGCTTTGATTAACTCTAAACCATATTGTTCAATTGAGGTATGTTGTGGGATTTCAATTAATCTTTACATTTTGTTCGAATGTGTGCCGTTGTTCGATTAAGTTCTAATGTTGTCACATGTTGTTTGATTGAGGTTTGCTGTTGTCACATTCGAACAAATATGACAATATCAGACTTAATGAAACAATACGTGACAATAGCAAAACTCAATCACACAGCAGACCTCAATCGAACAATAGTACACGTTCGAATAAAACGTGAAGATTAATTTAAATCACACAATAGACCTCAATCGAACAACATGAGTTAGAGTTAATCGAAGCTTTTAAATAGAAGCGCTCGGTTTCACTAGTCGTTTCATGTGTTTTTTAGTTTTATTGAATATTAATTAATTAATTATTGGATAATTAGGGTGTTGAAAAAGACTAAAATACCCTTAAATTTAACGGAGGTTTTAACGGTGTTAATAAAGTGGATGAAAATGACAACATTTGGTAAAATATAGTGATTGAAATGAAAAAAAAAAGGTTAGGATTGAAATAACAAATTGCATATAAAAATATTTAATTAATTACACACAAATATAAACATTAATCCATATTGAAATTAGGTTTTGACTCCTCCTTCGAAACCTCATACCTTCTTTGATTTGCTTATAAACATTCTTTCATCCTATTCTTTCTCATTCTCTACTTTCGGTTGTCATCTTAAAAAAAAACTGTCCAACCCGGATAGCACTCTATCGTCCTACAGTTGACTAATATTCAAGTGAAGCATGTTAAGATTTGTAATTGCTTAATATCGTGTTTCTGTGATGCAAATTTTATTGTAGATGATTATTCTCCTGGTTTTTCTTTCACGAACACATGTTTTCGAAAATATCATTCATGACTACAAGTATTTTCTTGCTTCGTTTCTTAACTAGATGTTATCCCTATGGTCATTTATACGCACCCCACTAATAGGCCGGATTGAGTCGTTGACATTTTTAGATGTTCTTAGAAGGTGGAGCTATTAGTAATTTGTTCTTACAACATACATAATTTGAATGTTTATAAATATGAAAGAGGAGTTTACAAATATCAATGGAAAACATACCTATTGAAATTGATCATTTACAAATAAAAGTAGTTTTTTTACTCATCATGCATTCTGGTGGTTTGTATGTGGTGTGATAAAGTATAAATTACAATCGACCCAATTTTTTCTGAATTAAATTTACCTCAAAACATATAGTAACTCGAATTTATACAGTTGAATGAAAATATATTATATATGACCTGACTTTTTTCCAAACAAAATTTATGCAGTGTAACCAACTCAAAACACACATATAAAAGCATGCGCGACGGTACTATATGTGGTGTGATAAAGTATTGATTACAAGAGCCTAAACTCATGTTCGAACTAAATTTACGTCGAAAAGTAGAGCAACATGCATTTATACCGTCGAATAAAAGTGTATTATATTTTACCAAACGTATTTCCAAACAAAACTTACGTCAAAACATAGAACAACTCAACTCGTACACAAAAATAAGCACAAATATTTTATACTTTGACTCGACTCATTTCTGAACAAAATATACTTCAAAAGGTAGACGAATGTTGAAACATAGACCATCTCAAAACGCATATAAAAATAAACACGAAAACATTTTATATTCGACCGGATTCGTGTCTGAACAAAATTTACGTAAAATCGTATACAAACTCATTTATACCGATGCGTGCATAAAAATACGAACATAAAGATTAGTTTTTTAAATAAAATTGTACAGTAGTAAACCTAGAATTTTAGAAACTTGAGGGAGTGAAAGTAGTGATATTTTACAATTTTTTATAAAAATATTAAATGTAAAAGATGAAATTTAGGGGGGGAGGGTAATGGAATTCTTTTTAGAGTATATACATAAAATGACCTTTACCTTTATAACTAATTTTACTTTTCAATCTTTTTCTTTAATAATTATACTGGACAATTTTTATGTATATGATTTGTTTCATCTATGATCCTTTAGTCTTAGTGTCATTAGTTTGCATCATTAAGTTAGGTCATGTGATTATCATATGAATATGTGTGTAAAAAGAACATCCAGACAACACTATCCAAAAGCGAATCGATGTAATAGAAATATATGGAGCAACACCTCAAACATAATATATATTTTCATCAGCATTTTCCTAAAACTAGTTTTATAACAAAATGATTGTATCATACGATTTATATATCACTAATAAACTTAATTCATAAAAACTAGAATCCATATCACACGAAATAATTTAGATGCTTTCCACAAGCATATAATTACAGAAATCATATGACACAATAAACTTATATAGAATTTGCATTTTAATTTAAACAAAAACATTTAAATAATATCACAGTGGCTTGCATTCTGATTTCTATGTGTTAAGTTCATTTATCGATACTTAAATCATGTGCTACAAATTTTTTTATAAACCTAACTTTAAAAAGGCGATGATAAAAATATATAAAATTTGTTTAAAATTTTACTCGTTAATCTCAATGTTTACTGCTTATATTTTTCCTAACTAACTTTATGTAGCTTGCATTCTGAAATCTATGCACTAAGTTTGTTATTGATATTTAAATCATATGAAAAAGTAAATTTTTATAGAATCACTTTTCAAAAGGTGATGATAAAAATATATAAAATTGTTTGAGGTTTTGCTTGTCGGTCTCAACGTTTTACTCATCATATTTTTCTAATAAGTCAATTTGTTTTTTTATTTTGCCACCTAGATGCTTTTTTAACACATCTACCGTCATGTGATAATCACGTGACATAACTTAACAATGTAAACTAACGACCATTAGACTAATGACTGAAGATCAAACAAACCATATAAATAAAGGTTGTCTAGTGTAGTTATTAAAGATAATAGTTAAAAAAATAAAATTACTTATAAAGATAAAGGTCATTTTGTGTAATTTCCTCTTTTTTATAAAGATAAAATAGCTGTATGAACACTTTTAAACAAATCAGCTTACGGTATAATAGATTATATATATGTATAATCTATTTCAAATATGCGAGTAAATGAACCGTACGCTCAGCATATTCATTTGTTTAAAAAATGAACGAATACGAATAAGAAAATTTTGTTTGTGAAGCTATATGAATGAATATAAACTAGTGTCATATTCATTTATTTATGTTTGTGAACCTTTGATAATGTGTTCATTTCTGTTCGTTTGTGTTTGTTCATTTCAATATATTATATTTTTATATTTTTAGTTTTAAGTTTTTAAAAAAACACGAAACCCTAGTTATACTATATGTCTCTGTCAACGTTTTCCATTTGACTGTTTTCAACTTTAGTTTAATTTTTGTGAAAATTATATTTACGAGTGTCAAGTATGCTCGGATAATTATGTTAAGTTTGTGTTAAATCTTCATAAACTTCTATTTTGTGTTCATTTATATTCATGAACATTTATTTGTATCCGTTTGTCTTTATTTGTATTCATTATGTTTGTTAAGCTTTGTGAACAATTCATTTCTTTAATGAACAAACACATACAAGAAATCAAGTTCAATAAGTATTTGTGAACAACTCATGAATATCCTCATTTTCTTATTAAACGAACACGAACAAGGTCATGTTCGTGTTTGCTTGGTTCTTTTACATCTCTAATCTCAAACATCATGAGTTTTGAAAATATGAAACTAAAAAATGACAATTACCTTTCTTAGAAACAACAAATTAATAGTGACAATCCTCAAAACAATGTGTGATCTAGATCATATCTCTTTTCAGCCATCTTTTCGCCTTGATCCGACTAATGACATTCAAATCAAAACAAGTTCAAACTTGAACCGTATAGATGGTTATGTCTTAGCCTTTATCCATGCTAGCCTAGGCCTAATCCATCTTGTCATAGGAACTAGAAGTCTTGCAAATCAATTGCAAGCCATTAATGCTCTTGTGTTACAAATCCTACAAGGCCCCTATCCAGCTTATAATGTTCTTATACTGAATATTAAGAACACTAAAAAACCTATAACCTTGTTTAGTTTCACTTAAAGTTACTAATCTATGAAGAAATAATTACTCAACGATAACAAAATTTCATATCTTTAGCAATGATGGCAGCTTCTAACAACATGTTTGCTCACCATCTAATCTTTAAATCTGAAACATATGTCATATTTATAAAAAATTGGCCTTGAAACTTCTACTTACAATTTTCAATATCATCCAATAGGGAAATCATAGGTCCTTCCTGTAGCAACAATCATGCCTTTGGGGCTCATCATTGTGTTCATAATCATGGAATAGAAGGTCGTGGCCAAGGCCGTTCCTTCAATGACCAATGCTATTCGAATGACTTCCCACCCTAAACGATGGCATCTAATGTTAATTGATGCATAGGAGTAGCTCGATCAATGATTTATGATCCAAGGTTTTCTAACCCTCTTTCTTGGAATAACACAGGTTCTTTTGATGCTTGAGAGCCACTTCATGGACACAACTTTTAATTCAACCCTACCCACCCATGACCTGCAAGCCCCAACTAATCCACTACCCGATCCACAAGCTTTTCTTCACTCACGCTCCATAACCGTCCATGACCATCACATTACATCCACCTCACCCGATGCTTTACACCTCCTTTTCGCCACATCCCACCTTATCCTATCATGAAAACCTTGTGAATGGCCCATCAACAGGTCCAATTAACAAGTTTCCTACGTTACAAATGACCCACCTAGTTTTAGGTTGCAAAATCCACTTCTTTAGCCAACCCAATGAACCTTTATGACCAGTCTAATATTTTAGACCAAACTTTAATAACACATGACTTTCACAAACATATATACAGCCTAAACTATAATAACATATTACATTGGTCTCTACTCATATAGTAAGTAACATTTTTGATTGTAAATGGGTTTATCACATTAAGCACAATTCTAATGCCTTTGTTAATCATTCTAAGGCATTGTTAATTATGTGGATATCTCATTAGACAACCAACATAGACAACACTAACACTTTTAGTTCTATGATTACCATTAGATTGACTTTATCGATTGCCTTCTTACGTGGTTGGGTATACAACATGTTGACATAAATAATGCTTTTATTGGTGTGATATTACTAAGACTAATTACATGACTCAACCACCACATTTCAGTAATCTTAATCATCCTAGGTCTGTCTCCTTAAAAGACCATCTATTGTCTAAAACAAACCCCATGAACATGGTTTTCAAACCTATCATCAGCCCTTTAAAGCTTTGGTTTTCATAAAGTATATATATAACTTGTCTCTTTTTTTATCATCACGCTTCTACACTTGTCTATGTTTATGATTTTATCATGCAGGAAGCTCCTCATGTTTTGTTACACAACTAATTATTAATCTTCATTCACGCTTCGCTTTGAAGGAACTTGAAAACATGAATTTCTTCTTGTTAGTCTAAGGCACCTTTTCTAATGGAACTCTTCATCTTTAAAAACAATGGCATCTTCTTGACCTTTTACAAAGGATGGGTCTTAGGATGTGCAAATCATACTTACACTTGCATGCTCTAGTAGAAAGTTATCTCGCCACTTAGGTGTTCCCTTAGTTGATCCCTAATTATATCACAACATAGCAAGGGCTTTCTTGTGCATTGTTCTAATACAACCAAAAATTCCTTACACAGTGAGTAAGGATTCTTACTTTATTTCGGCTCCTACCAACACTTGCAATTAGAAGAATTCTTTACTACCTAAAAGGAACTTCTACACATGCTTAGATATTCATCACTCTTAGGTTTTCATGTAAATATTCATAAAGTCCTTGTAATTTATAACCATTTAACTCTGGTGTTGGAGCCATGGACTGCTATTATTAGTACTAATGGAATGACACCCACCGCCCTTGATGTCGTTATGCTAGCTATAACTTACTTGGTCGGGATGTGCCCTTGGGTGATTATAATCTAGTTGTTTGTGTACATGTTCATGTTCATATTAAGTAGATATTCTTTTGAGACAATGTAATTAGACTTATAGATATTCTTTTGTAAACAATATGATCTTGATGGCTAATTCATTACAATCCTGCGATTCTGCCTTAGCGGGGTTTTGACACTATATTACTTTCCTGATCTTATATATGGATGACATCCTAATTATTTGATACAATGTGCAAATGCTTAATGATGTAAAATCTTGGTTAGGCAAATGTTTTGCAGCGAAGATCTTGACGAAGCCGCATATATTCTACAAATAAAGATCTATATAGATAGATCAAAGCGACTTATTAGACGCTTCACAATCCAAGATTCCAAGAGAGTAAACTTGGTAATGGTACACGAAACCATACTTAATAGTAATCAATGTCCTCAAAATGAGGAACAAAAGATAAAAATAGAATGAGTTCCATATGCTTCTAGAATTGGTTCTATTACGTATGGCATGTTATGTACCAGACTCGCAATTCATTCGCGTTGAGTATGACGACTAGATATCAATAAAATATGGGTGAGAGTTACTAGATTGATGTAAAGAACATTCTTAAGTACTTAACAATGACTAAGGATATGTTCTTGATATATGAAGGATTGGAAGACAATCTAATAATTAAATGTATCCGTTTGTCTTTATTTGTATTCATTATATTTGTTAAGTTTCGTGAACAGTTCATTTCTTTTATGGATAAACACATACAAGAAATCTCGTTCAATAAGTATTTGTGAACAACTCATGAATATCCTCATTTTCTTATTAAACGAACACGAACAAAGTCATGTTCGTGTTTGCTTGGTTCTTTTACAGCTCTAATCTCAAACAACATGAGTTTTGAAAATTCAAAACTAAAAAATGACAATTACCTTTCTTAGAAACAACAAATTAATAGTGACACTCCTCAAAACAATGTGTGATCTAGATCATATCTCTTTTCAGCCATATGTTCGCCTTGATCCAACTAATGACATTTAAATCAAAACAAGTTCAAACTTGAACCGTATAGATGGTTATGTCTTAGCCTTTATCCATGCTAGCCTAGGCATAATCCATCTTGTCATAGGAACTAGAAGTCTTGTAAATCAATTGCAAGCCATTAATGCTCTTGTGTTACAAATCCTACAAGGCCCCTATCCAGCTTATAGTGTTCTTATACTGAATGTTAAGAACACTAAAAAACCTATAACCTTGTTTAGTTTCACTCAAAGTTACTAATCTATGAAGAAATAATTACTCAACGATAACAAAATTTCATATCTTTAGCAATGATGGCAGCCTCTACAACATGTTTGCTCACCATCTAATCTTTAAATCTAAAACATATGTCATATTTCTTAAAAATTGGCCTTAAAACTTCTACTTACAATTTTCATTATCATCCAATAGGGAAAACATAGGTCCTTGCTGTAGCAACAATCATGCCTTTGGGGCTCATCATTGTGTTCATAATCATGGAATAGAAGGTTGTGGCCAAGGCCGTTCCTTCAATTACCAATGCTATTCGAATGACTTCCCACCCTAAACGATGGCATCTAATGTTAATTGATGCATAGAAGTAGCTCGATCAATGATTTATGATCCAAGGTTTTCTAACCCTCTTTCTTGGAATAACACAGGTTCTTTTGATGCTTGAGAGCCACTTCATGGACACAACTTTTAATTCAACCCTACCCACCCATGACCTGCAAGCCCCACTAATCCACTACCTGATCCACAAGCTTTTATTCACTCACGCTCCATAACCATCTATGACCATCACATTACATCCACCTCACCCGATGCTTTACACCTCCTTTTCGCCACATCCCACCTTATCCTATCATAAAAACCTTGTGAATGGCCCATCAACAGGTCCAATTAACAAGTTTCCTACGTTACAAATGACCCACCTAGTTTTAGGTTGCAAAATCCACTTCTTTAGCCAACCCAATGAACCTTTATGACCAGTACTCCCCTAAATCTAATATTTTAGACCAAACTTTAATAACACATGGCTTTCACAAACATATATACAGCCTAAACTATAATAACATATTACATTGGTCTCTACTCATATAGTAAGTAACATTATTGATTGTAAATGGGTTTATCACATTAAGCATAATTCTAATGCCTTTGTTAATCATTCTAAGGCATTGTTAATTGTGTGGATATCTCATTAGACAACCAACATAGACAACACTAACACTTTTAGTTCTATGATTAAACCAACAACCATTAGATTGACTTTATCGATTGCCTTCTTACGTGGTTGGGGTATACAACATCTTGACATAAATAATGCTTTTATTGGTGTGATATTAACTCAACCACCACATTTCACTGATCTTAATCATCCTGGGCCTGTCTCCTGAAAAGACCATCTATGGTATAAAAGCAAACCCCATGAACATGGTTTTCAAACTTATCATCAGCCCTTTAAAGCTTTGGTTTTCATAAAGTATATATATAACTTGTCTCTTTTTTTATCATCACGCTTCTACACTTGTCTATGTTTATGATTTTATCATGCAGGAAGCTCCTCATGTTTTGTTACACAACTAATTATTAATCTTCATTCACGCTTCGCTTTGAAGGAACTTGAAAACATGAATTTCTTCTTGTTAGTCTAAGGCACCTTTTCTAATGGAACTCTTCATCTTTAAAAACAATGGCATCTTCTTGACCTTTTACAAAGGATGGGTCTTAGGATGTGCAAATCATACTTACACTTGCATGCTCTAGTAGAAAGTTATCTCGCCACTTAGGTGTTCCCTTAGTTGATCCCTAATTATATCACAACATAGCAAGGGCTTTCTTGTGCATTGTTCTAATACAACCAAAAATTCCTTACACAGTGAGTAAGGATTCTTACTTTATTTCGGCTCCTACCAACACTTGCAATTAGAAGAATTCTTTACTACCTAAAAGGAACTTCTACACATGCTTAGCTATTCATCACTCTTAGGTTTTCATGTAAATATTCATAAAGTCCTTGTAATTTATAACCATTTAACTTTGGTGTTGGAGCCATGGACTGCTATTATTAGTACTAATGGGATGACACCCACCGCCCTTGATGTCGTTATGCTAGCTATAACTTACTTGGCCGGGATGTGCCCTTGGGTGATTATAATCTAGTTGTTTGTGTACATGTTCATGTTCATGTTAAGTAGATATTCTTTTGAGACAATGTAATTAGACTTATAGATATTCTTTTGTAAACAATATGATCTTGATGGCTAATTCATTACAATCCTGCGATCTGCCTTAGCGGGGTTTTGACACTATATTACTTTCCTGATCTTATATATGTATGACATCCTAATTATTTGATACAATGTACAAATGCTTAATGATGTAAAATCTTGGTTAGGCAAATGTTTTGCAGCGAAGATCTTGATGAAGCCGCATATATTCTACAAATAAAGATCTATATAGATAGATCAAAGCGACTTATTAGACGCTTCACAATCCAAGATTCCAAGAGAGTAAACTTGGCAATGGTACACGAAACCATACTGAATAGTAATCAATGTCCTCAAAATGAGGAACAAAAGATGAAAATGGAATGAGTTCCATATGCTTCTACAGTTGGTTCTATTACGTATGGCATGTTATGTACCAGACTCGCAATTCATTCGCGTTGAGTATGACGACTAGATATCAATAAAATCTGGGTGAGAGTTACTAGATTTATGTAAAGAACATTCTTAAGTACTTAACAATGACTAAGGATATGTTCTTGATATATGAAGGATTGGAAGACAAGCTGATAATTAAGTGTTACACTAAATACTAGCTTCCAAACAGATCGAGATGATTCTCGATCACATACGAGATATGTATTCACTTAAAGAGTCTGAATATATAGCAGCATACATAGCAAAACTTGGTAGCTCAATCCACTAAAGAGTTTGAATACATAACAGCATCTTAGGCTACAAAAGATGTTGCTTGGATAAAGAAGTTCATTGTTAATCATGATGTGGTGCCCAACATACGGTAACCTATGAAAATATTATGTGACAACACTAGTTCTATAGTTCAAGCAAAGGAACCAAGGTCACATGATAGAGTAAAGCACATACTGAGATAGTTCCACTACATAAGGGAAGTATTGGAATAGGAAGACATCATGATAAACATGAATCTCACAGGTTAGAATCTTGTAGATCTCTTTACTAAACCTATGCCTCATGCTAAACATGATGAGCATGCAGATAAGCTAGGGTTTAGATTGGCTTGATTGTGGATTTGATTTGTATTAGTATTTGGTGCTTTCATAGATTAACAGTTACATTGGATGTTTATTGTGATTTAATGGTTAAATGTTTTATTGTTTCTATCTTTGAATATTTGTACATTTAATAATCTTTGGATATTGTATTCTAAATGTTCATAGTCGTTCAGATTTATGGGAATCAATCTGAATTAAGACTATATTGAATAGTTGGTTAGTTTATATAAATAAAAGCTCGAGTGATTGAGGACCACTATTCATTTATTATATTAGAGAATGATATCAAGATGTAACTCACTTCAAAATGGTTTTCATCGATCTAAGTCATAAGAGCTATTAAAAATGGTATTAGCTATCTATACTTTTACCGAAGACATATACTTGAACTAACTTTAATTAAAGGTTGTTATTTGACACTATCTAACGTTGTTCCGTAAAGGCGGTTATAAGGATAAATAGTTGGAAATAAATATGAGGTTAAGGGGAGTTGTATGTGGTTAAAGGAATTTTATGCTCCTACAAAATTAGGAGTTGGACATTCTAGTGCCCTCATTGATTTGAGTTGGTGTTGAATGTGTGGCCATGCTTAAACTAAGAATAGTTTCCTAGACTACTTCAAAGTTAGAAACGAATAGAATAGTTGAACAATATATAAGAATGGAATGTGATCCATGTCTTATGTCAACAAATGTCTCATACAGAAAGGAAAAACTAATAAGGTTACCATGGTTGTAGTGTTTGGTTAAGCTAGGCGACCACCACTGTCTACGTTGAGGCAATTAGTCGATGAATCGTCCGAGTGGTGGCATTAGATGTCCGATCATCGATATTTTCAATATTACTATCCAGGTCTGATTCAAAGAGTTACATCATAAGAAACAACAAGTAATAACGTGTAATAGTGTCACTTTATGGATCACAAATTATAGTTTAATTAGTGGTGATTAATGATTTAGAGAAGTAATTAATTAAACAAGTGATCGGTTGGTGAAAGTTCAATGTTTAAAGGCTTTATTTCCATGTTTACGTGTCAATTTATAATAAATAGAGTTACTTTTGGGATATTCTTGTATTTGTAGGTTAAAAATGAAGTATATGAAGAAGTTGGAAGAAACGGGACGAAAATTAGAGGTCGAGAGGTGAAAAAATGTAATAGAGAAGTTACAAGACAACGGTAACTTAAAACAAGTATAACTTGAGCTAGGAAAAGAGTTACGGGACCCATGACCTATCAACGGAAAGATCTCAAAAAGTTACAAGTGAAAATCAAGTTTGTGCAGGGGGTGGCGCCACCGGCGTCAGTAAACCCGGAACCTGCTGACTGATGCCACCCCTGACGCCTAGCTTGACTCCAAGCTAGAGCCACCGATGCCACTGTTGGCGCCACCGACTCCGAGTGCCGTGTTTTGGTGGGGTTTGACCGAATTTGAAAGGTTTTAAAGAGGGATGAACCCTAGGATGAAAAATACCTCTTTACACAACATGCTTAGACGAAAAAGCATCCATCTTTCACTATTCCAAAGCTTTCCAACATCAAGATAATCCAAATTCACATGATCAATTACAATTGTTTTGAAGAATCATTGATGATGCAAGGCTAAATCAATTGTGATTCACTTCGGGGGACGGGTTTGTGCAAGTTTTCGTTTTTCTTAGTTTGTAACTTATGTTTGAGATTGAATCTTGAACCTTTTAAGTTCTATCAGATTCAATTCATGATTTGATTATTTAAATGATTTCATTATGTTAAACCTAATTTTAGTTTTCTATAACCTAGGTTTTCTTTAATCATTGTGTAATTGATTATTAGAATTAGGTATATATAATTCAAATTGATGATTGTGTGAATGAAGTCATTTAAGCTTTAATACATAATTGTCACTTATATCTTATCATGTGTAGGTCATCATTAATGACTTCTCAATAGGTTTAACTAAGTAAACATAACTTTGCCAAACCAGAATCTCAAAATGGATCACTTTTTCACCAAGATTGTTAAAAACCAAACTTTTATTTCGTTAATTTGATTATTTCTCAATTCAATTGATCAAGCAACTTACTTTTTAATATTTAATGTTCTTAGGTTAATCGTTACTAGCACTTTGTTGTGATTCCCTGTGGATTCGACACCATTCTTACCATTTACTATTAAGGGTAATTAGGTACTATTTGATTTATATTTTTGACCGACCACATGAAATCGATCAACGAGGATTAAACATTTATTAATTAATCGTTAATTAATTAAATGGTTTTTGTTATGTTTTGATTGATTTTTCCTAATTGAAGGTCAATTAGTAAAACAACAAGGTTCAAATGTAATTAAACGTTAATATGTGTAGTTTGTGAAGGCGTGTTAGCCGGTTAATATCTCTATATTTACTTAGCCACTTCTACATCATCTCCCATCCAATGATATTTCACATTTTGTAACCTACATCAATCTGATTTGGACCGCCTACTCTTTTAGTGTAAATTTTACTAAGACATTTTCTAATCATTGTGTCTAGAACTAGCCTGAAGATCGATGACTATATTTTGTAATCCTTATTTTAATTGTTCAAGTTGTAAAAATATTTCACAAGAAATTCCATACACATATTTTAAGCGCGTTAGAGGAGAAAAAACAAAGAAACTAATGTATGAAAACTTTTTAGTGAAAAGAAGCTAGAGGCTGTAAGAGTTCTTAATACACAAAAACAAACAATGGCTTTATGTGATACTTTGTAGTTACAATTAAATAATTTACAAAAACAATTTCTATAAACACGTACAGTTTATTTATATAACTCTTTGCAATAGAAACATTTTGGTCCAAGTCTTCTAATCTTTTAAAATGTCTATCATCATTCAATTCCTTAACCCATGCACATTCATCCTCATCTTTATTAAATCATTTATAAGACTGACTTCTCAATTAGAAACATAAATCACATTTAAAGGGATTATTAAAGGTTAAGGAATATATTCTACATACATATGTGATATGCTATATTAGTGACGCGAGAATTTCATTAACATTAAAAAAGATTAGGGGAAGAATACTAAAAATACTTTTTTAGTATATATTCTTTGGTATTAGCCATATTGTTAGACGATGACACTAGAAATATTTAAATTCAACTATTGGGACAATAGGCGATATTCACAAACACAAAAACACCCCAATATGGAGGAAAATAACACATATATTTATAGTGGTTTGATTGCTATATATGATCTACGTCAACTTTGCTTCGACTAGTATCTATAACGATAAGGTGATAAAGAAGATTATAATGACCTACTATGTCGATATATAGCATAGAAATCTAGGGTTTTGATAGCTTGGTCAACAAGTCATTATTCTAGAGCTTGCTTAATAAGTCACTACACCGAATATGGGCTTGGCCCCATATTTTACAAAGGCCTCCACAACTCAACATCAACAAAACAAATTAATATTATATACAAAAATCCAAATCTATTTAAACGTTATAGGACAAAATAGACAAGGTTTAAATACAGATTATCAGTCTCTAAAAGCCTAACATTGAAGATTGATTTTGAGCCATAAATGAAATGTATTTTAAGATTGAAATGACTTGGTCTTGAAGGATAGATTAAGGACAAAATTTGTGTGTACGGGACACTGAATGTTTGTTTCTATTGGTGGAATACAATCAAGACTAAAACTTAGTTACTATTGCGAGTATCTAGGAATAGGTATTTATGACTAACTAGGGACTAGCAAAATCAGTCCTTGATAGCCATTAAAAACTGATTTTGAAGTATGAGAGACTAATTTTTCAATCTCAAATACCCTTCTTTTTGTAGTGGTGGAAATACTTTGACAATTTCAAACTGTGGTTTGACCCTCTTCAAACTGCACTTTGACATTCTTCAAATAATTGCAATCCACAAGTATCATCATATAGACATGTATTTGTTGGCATTCTGTAATCTCCAGTTTTCTTCTTCATTAGTTGCAGTTGATTCTCATCAAGTAACCTAAGGAAGCGTTTGGTTGGAAGAATGGAATGGAATGGAATGGAATTGAGAAACTATTATAATTTTCAAGTAAAATTATGTTTGGGTGAGTAATGAAATGTTAACCCAAGGGAATGTTTCACCTCAAATTCCATTGGTTGTGTGATTTCAAATTCCCTCTCTAGGTGAAAGGATTTTAAAATCACACAACCAAGGGAATTTGAGGTGAAACATTCCCTTGGGTTTTACATTTTATTACCTACCAAACATAATTTTACTTGAAACTTATACTAGTTTTTCAATTTCATTTCATTCCTTCCAACCAAACGCTCCCTAAAGGTCAGTTGAAACTATGTAGAGCTTTAACTTCTTTAAGTAACCATTGTTAGGATATTCAAAGGATGAAGCTACTGAAAAAAAAACTTAATCAAGAATGCAATCTAGCTCCTACTGAAATAGTTCAAGTGCTAAAGATCGAGTCTGCCTACTAAAGATTTTTTTATCTGTCCAAGGTCACTTACCATTATTGAAGTGAACATCAAGTCCTGGATTGTCCAACTAACCACCCAACTTACCAACTGAGATTAAATTCCTTCTAAGATTTGGAATAACCCTGACATATATTATGTCCACTTGGTTACCAGTGATATAGTCATCTCCACATAACCAATCCCTATAATGTCAAGCATCTAGTCATCAACTAAATGAACCTTGCCAAGATTACATGTTCTTAAATTCTTTACCAAATCTAGACATGAAACATGGAACGAAGCATACAAATCCTTAATCTAAGATTCTATAGTACTTTGAACATTGAACATGAGATTGTCATCTGATTTGTTGGAAGCCACATTGTTTACTTTTTTTTTCAGCTTCACGATTTTGGGCATTGACTTTTAAAGTGACCCTTCTCTTTGTAGTTTCAACACACTATGTTTTTTTCTATTCATAGACTATCCTTTGTATGCAACAGGCCGTGTGTTTGAATATTCTCCTACACTTATATGTCTGATGTATGTATCTTCATTTACAACCAAATCTTGAATACCATCAATGATTAACTTGTTTTAAACTGCAGTAATTGTGACTCTCCAGCTGTCACGCAAAAAAAAGATAAAAGGAGTAATGCTTGAACCTAATTTTTAAACTTCATATCAATAGACGTAAACCAAGAGATGATTGAATTAAAATCATTTATATGTACAGCAATAAACCTTCCTTCATCTTGGTGTTAACCAACTATATGATGAGGAAAAATTTCTCGGAAGCGAACGACTTCTCATACACATTGCACAAAGTTTTCAGAACACCATGCGTAGTCTTTTCATGATAATGTTGTAAGTAGCACTTTTTGATAATGAAAGCCTGGCTACACCTGAAGCTTATAGATCCAATAGTTTCTCCTCATATCATACATACCATCTAGTTGCTCTCCTAACATCGGTAAGTGCAAACTTTTCTTGTACAACAGATCCTCAATCTGCATTTTCAAGAACCCAAAGTCACTACTATCAAACATCTTCATCTTGATCTTACTTTCTTCTGCCATAGTATGCGGAATCAAAGTGTTGGTGTCGTCTATTAATGTTGTCGGATGATGTATCCAGATGAATCTGACATGAGAACAACCCTGAAACTATAGAATCAAGAGATTGATGCTCGAATCCAATTGTTGGGACAACTAACGATGTTCACAATCACACAAACACACTAAACAATCATAAGAAAGCAATAAATTAAACAGAAAGATGAAGACATGTTGGATAATTCCGGATTCTTTTGAATCTGTAGCAGCTAGCTACAGCTGTATTTTGACAGCAAGTTATAGCTGCTGATTTGAGTTTATTTTGATTGATTTGAGTCGTTATTACCTTCCATAAGATAGGAGTTTTATTTTGGTCTGTAGTTTATTTTCATGTCCTGTTTTTATTATAAATAGAGATAGGTGCTTTGAAGTTTTTGTATCAGTTTTCCCTTCCTGTCTTCTTTAATAAAGATTAATCTGTGCTAACTACTTCAGCATATTTCTAGTTGTTTTTCTGCTCAATTCTTATGCCAGTTGTGTCTAACAATTGGTATCAGAGCCTTCATCAGTCCTAGGAAACCTGTTTTTGCCATCAAAGAGGAAGTGATGCTCCAATGGCTGATATTCCACAAAACAATTAGCTTGTTCAGGTCAGGGAAGGAGGAGGTTCAACCTCCTATCAGTGTCCGATGTTAAGCGCAACAAATTACACTTCGTGGGCCATTAAAATGGAGTCGTTTATGGATGCCCAAGGTCTTTGGGATGCCATAGAACCTCCGGCAGGTGTTGAGATCGATGTAAAACTCGGGAAGAAGGCGAGGGCCTTCATATTCCAAGCATTGCCCGAAGAAATTCTGTTGCAGGTCGCTAGTCATGCTGGAGCAAAAGACGTTTGGGAAGCCCTCAAAACTCGGTACCTCGGAGCAGACAGGGTACAACAGGCACGTATTCAAAACTTGAACCGCGAGTTCGAGTTACTAAACATGAAGGAAGCAGACAGCATCGATGATTTCGCAAGCAAGATTGGTGAAATGGTATCTAAGTTTCGGACACTTGGAACCACGATGGATGAGAAGACCAAAGTCAAGAAACTCCTAACTGTTGCGCCAACCAGAATTCTCCCGGTTGTTGCAGCAATAGAACAGTTTTCTGACTTGGAAACAATGGTATTTGAGGACCTAGTTGGGCGCCTCAAAGCCTATGAAGAAAGGATTAAACCTACCAAACTTGACTTATCAGGTAAACTGTTGCTGACCAAGGATGAATGGCAGCGAACAGAAGGTAAAACCATCGGCAGGGGGCGAGGTTCCAGTTCATTCGACCATCGTGGTCGTGGTCGTGGTCGAGGAAGGTACAACAGCCGAGGAAGGGGTGGGAGACACCCTTCAAACAACCGTGAATCTGAACAACAGGCCAACAGCAAATGAGATCGAAGAAATTCGCGGTGCTATAATTGTGACAAAATGGGTCATTTTTCAGCAGAATGTCGTGCACACAAAAAAACTGATGGAGAAGCAAATCAGACTCACGAAGACGAACCAGCCTTACTTATGGCCTCATGTCCATAGGAGGTTGTAATGCTAAATGAAGTAAAAGTTTTTTCCAAGCCTTTATGCCAAAGATAATTTCGATAGTGGCATTTGGTACTTGGATAACGGGGCCTCAAACCATATGACCGGGCAGAAAGAGTTTTTCAGTGAACTAGACGAGAAGACTAGTGGTCATGTTCGATTTGGAGATGGGTCCGGGGTCGAGATCAAAGGTAAAGGCTCAATCTTGTTGCAATGCAAAACAGGAGATCAAAGGTTAGTGAGTAATGTTTTGAGTCTTGGACAATTCACTGAAGTGGGCTGTAAAGTGGTTATGGAAGATGGCAATTTATGGTTATATGAGAAGAATAGAACCTTACTAATGAAGGTCCGAAGATCCCCAAACAGGTTGTATAAAATTCAATTAAATATTGTTCCTCCTATATGTTTACATGTTAAGATGGACGAGACTGCATGGTTATGGCATGCACATCTCGGTCATCTTAACTTTAGGGCTTTGAAAAGATTGACAGGTGAAAATATGGTGCGGGGAGTGCCCATGATCTGCCACAATTCACAAATTTGTCAAGCCTGTTTGGCAGGAAAGCAGCATAGGCTGCCTTTTCAAAGTAATTCATCATTTCGGGCTACTTCTCCACTTTAACTCATCCATGATGATTTATGTGGCCCCATTACACCATGTACACCTTCCGGGAATAGGTATTTCCTATTACTTATTAATGACTATAGTCGTTATATGTGGGTGTATATGCTTAAGGCCAAAAATCAAGCATGTGATGCATTTGTTACTTTCAAGACATTGGTGGAGAATCAATGTGGTCACAAGATCATGGCTTTAAGAACGAACAGGGGTGGGGAATTTGTCTTCACAAACTTTAATCAACTTTGCAACGAAGAAGGAATTGAAAGGTACTTGACGGCCCCATACACCCCTTAACAAAACGGGGTAGTAGAAAGAAGAAACCAGTCCATTCTCGGGACTACTAGGTCTATGCTTAAGGCCATGAACCTACCTCAAATCATGTGGGCAGAAGCTGTCCGCCATGCAGTGTACCTCCTAAATCGTTCACCGACAAAAGCTTTGAAGGATAGAACTCCTTATGAAGCCCTGAAGAACCGAAGGCCAAATCTGGATCATTTGAGAGTATTTGGTTGTATAGCTCATGTGAAGGTACCATCACCAAAGCTCAGAAAGCTTGATGATAGGAGTGAGCCAATGGTGCATCTTAGAAGTGAACCGGGAAGTAAAGCCTATCGGCTTTACAACCCAAGAAGTGGAAGAATATGTGTTAGCCGGGATGTTCGTTTTGAAGAAGGAAGGCCATGGGATTGGTCAACAGAAACGGAAAAAGAAAAAGGTGTGAATAACTTTGAGTTCACAATAGATGGCCATGGTGCATCACAAGGCAGTGGGAACTCCGTTAGTGCTGAACCAGTTGGCACCTCGCCCAATCAAAGCGAGGACCAACATGGTCCGTTCAGTTCAGCACAAAGTGGACCCGATTTCTCAACCAATGTTCCAGGCAGCCCAGTTGCTCTAGCTGCTGATCAACTCGTAGATACCAGCAATCATCAAAATACATCTGGGCAGAATCTTAACAGCCTAGAAAACTCTTATCAGAGTCCAGAACAATCCATTTCTTTAGGCTCTACCTTAGCAACCGAACCTGTCCAGAGAACTACCTATGATGGCACGCCAGTCCGAGGTTTTCATCCTGTTAATGATGTGTATGGCAGAACTGAATCAATTCAACAGGTAGAATTCGAATGTTTATTACTATCAAAAGATGAAGAGCCATCTGATTACAAAGGCGCAAAAGGTAATAAAGATTGGGAAAAAGCAATGGCGGATGAGCTCGAATCTATTGAGCGAAACAACACTTGGAAGCTCGTGGAACTTCCTAAAGGTGTCAAACCAATCGGGCTGAAGTGGTTGTTCAAGACAAAGAAAGATGCTAAAGGTGATGTAGTTCGTTACAAGGCAAGATTGGTGGCAAAGGGGTACGTCCAAAAACACGGCATCAACTATGATGAAGTGTTTGCCCCTGTCACACGATCAGAAACAGTCCGCTTGATTCTTGCCTTGGTTGTTCAAAACAATTGGGAGGTGCATGTCACACCCCAACCTTGACGGCGGAAACGTCGAGATGTGAGGGTTACGATTGTTCACAGCCACATAACGCTATTTATTAATTCCAAATATATTATTCATAAGTTTCATTAATAACATTACAAGCAAAAGTTTCAACAAAAATACATCATGTACAAATGCTACAAATAACATGATCATTCATTTTATCTCTAGGTCCAATCCTAGATGTGATAAGCTTCAAAAAGTAGAACACATACTTGAGGTATTCCTGAAACATGTTAAAAATAAAATGTCAACATAAAAATGTTGGTGAGCATTCCATAGTTTTTAATACATAGATTATATAAAAGATGGCAATTCAAGTCGTGAGTTAGAGAATAAAGTGATTAGGGATGTTATGAACAATGCAACAATCAAACCTCGACAAAGTTTTACAAGTCTCAAACGTTTACAAGATTATACGATCAGCTAAGTGTACTTGGATCAACCAAAGCAGGCTTGTCTGGCCCATAGATCTATGACTTCGCTGGGCTAGCAATAGTTAATGATTGTACATATAACGCCATAACATGGTAACCATAAAAGTTCAACTAACCACAACTTTGCATGATGAATTGCCATAAAGATTACAAGTCTCAAATAAGTTTACAAGTACAATGATAATAAGTTAACATGTTTCACCCCAAAGTGTGAAAATAAGCAAAAAGGGGTATGGAAATACTCACATGAAAAATAGGTATATAATTGATGAATAATAAGAAAATAATAGTCGTCGTTCCAACGTAAACCTTCACAATGCACCTAAAAATGTATATATTTACAAGGTTTAAGTTTAATAATAAAATTAACGAATTATCGAGGGCTAGGGTTCCAATTTGGCATTTGGGGTTTTAATAATTAAATCCAACTAAAATGGTATGTTTGGTCACGTTTTGAGGCAAATGGAAGTGTAACACACATTTAACTATTTCAATAAAAAGAAAAACCATTTGTAACAATGTCAAAGTATAGTTTAAATAAACTTTCAAAATAACCCTCATTTTAAATAATATATACTTGTTATTTGCACAAATAATGATTCAATGGGTTACAACAATATTCGATGTCTATTTTTATAAGGAAAAATAATTTAAATATATTATTTGAACGAATAATGATTAATAAGTTAAAACAATATTTTAGGTCTAACTTATAAGAAAATAATCTAAATATATTATTTGAACCAATAATGATTTAGTAAGTTAAACAATATTTAAAGTCTATTTTATAAGAAATTATATCATTCATTTAAAAATAATTAAAAACATATTAAGATATTATAAGAAATAAATTACTAGAAAAATCGTTAAGATTTGAAGTTTATAAAAAGAATTTTTATATTTATTATGAATTTTCTGTAATTTATTTTGGACTAAAAACCCCTTAAAAAATTTACATGATGGTACCCGGGTTCGAACCCGGGACCTCATGTGTGTGGGGCACGCATCTTAACCAGTGAACTAAAGGCCTTGGCCGTGCAAGATTTCAGTTTTAAAATATTAAAAACATAATCCCAATGAATTCCTCAAATTACATAAACCCTAGTATCATCTTTGATCGAATTCATCATCGGTTTGATTTTGTTAACGCTTACAATCATGGGGCTTTTGCTCCCCATGTATAGACGAGTGTGTACATGCGATTAATTACCCGAATGATGAACAGATGTAGAAGAGCTTGCGACCAAGCCTTGAATCTGTTCGATATGCAAAAGTTGGTAATAATCCAATTGATTGTGCCGAAAGCTCCTAGTAACCTTCGAGATCAAAAGCCCTCATTCAATTTTGGTTTATGATGACCGGGTAACGAATTTCGAATAGGGGTTGGTTCGCGTTGAAGGTGAGTGATCGAAGGTGATGATTGTGTTGGTTTCAGATAAAATTGCGAGTTATAGTGATTTAGGAATTGAAATACGGTTGATTAGGTGAAGTTAATTAGATCACTATGAACGTTTAATGGCCGAATGACTATGGATTTAAGAGTGTTTCGGTTATGTAGTCGATTGATACTTATAACCGACGATTAAACGAATTCAAGATCACATTCAAGTTCGAGACAGTTACAAGAATGATTTGGGGTTAATTCGAGATTGATTTCGGGTGTTTTAGGGGACTTTAAAGGTGGCCGGAAAGTCTGCCGGCGTTTGGCCGGTACCCTGGCCGGAAAAGCAGGGTTGCGCAAGGGGGGGGGGGGTTGGTTTTCCGTTTTTTACACAAATGGTCCCTACGGTTTAATTCTTATTATTTCATGCAGAAACCTTAATATTTAAGGTTTCAAAATTAACACAATAACCCCCTGGACTTAAATTAAACTTTTCCAAATTATTGTTATTTGTAACAACATTATTATTATTATTATTATTATTATTATTATTATTATTATTATTATTATTATTATTATTATTATTATTATTATTACATTAACATTATTATTATTAATATTATTATTAGTAATAGTAATAATAATATCTTTATTATTATTATTATAACAATTATTTTTAAGATTTTTATCCCCTGTTGATAAGTTTTATATTATTAACCAATGTTTTAAACATTATTAATATTATTTCTATTATTTAATTAATATGTTAAACCCCATATTAATTATCAAGCATATTAATTCCACAAAGTTTCAAAATTGACATAAAAGGTTCTTACAAGAATTAACAAAGTTAACTTTTAATATAACAAAAATATGAGATGTCACAGTCTCCCCAACTTAAAAGAATTTCGTCCCGAAATTAAAAATGAACTTAGATGAACAAAGGAATTATAATGAAAGGTGAGTGTTCAACGAACAATGTTTGACGTTTGATTATAGATGGAACGCTTAACTTTATGGAATCTTACAAGATTCTTAACATAATAAACGCGAGACGTTTTGAGATGAAACGTTGAAAAACGATGACGAGTTACCGTAGTGCCTTAGATTTATAAGTCACAACTTCTAGAATATAATTTCGTAGTAAAATGATGTCTAGAAATCAATAAAAGACCAACAATGATAAGAAAGGTTAACGGTCAGGATTTAAGAATCCCAAACGTCACTATATGAAACGATCTTAACGCATATCTTGTGAACATGTATCTCTCCTTTGACCAATCATCGGTCTAAGAATAATTCGATATGCGAAGATTTTGGAATAAGTTCACGACGATGGTTAGGAACATTATTAAAAGCAGAAAATGAATCGGTCATCCAAAATAACGATCGATGTTTTAACGCTATACTACGGTATGCGAGTTCTTGAGTTAGATACAAGTCAATTTATCGACCCATTATCTCACATAAGTCAATATGAGATTAGTCAATTGGTCTATAATGCACCAATTTTCAGTATGACATCCAAAATAAGAGACATTCGGTGATGAGAAATTGAGCAGAAGATTCCCGGGAACATGGGGGTAAGGTTTTGTCATATGTGAAGATAAGACACTTGGACACATGCCAAGTTATGTCTTTCCTTTTATGCCAAACCCATGACTACAAATTACAAAATTTTATGAACCTTTATATCCACATCGCAATGAGGATAATAACAAGTCTTGTTGTTCAAAACCAAGATAAAATTTCAATGATTTTCAAGGTTAAGGGTTCAAAAGCGATTCAAGAAATGATGCAAACATTAAGAAAAGTATTTATAAACATGTTTTTCAAGGTAGCAAGTTTCCAAGTACAATTTGCATACGCAGTTCATCAAACCCATAAGCACATCTGAGAAAGTTAGAAAGACATGAACACAAGTTGATAATGCCTTTATTTAGCAGAAAGATTGTTTAAGAAGGCTACCATCACACAATCATGTGTTGATGACAACTCAAAATGAAAGTTGATAAGTAAGAAATAAATGGTTCGATGTAGCTAGATCGAGTCAAAACATGAAGATAAAGGGAAAGAATTCGATTTAAGAATTCAAATGCTCCAAGCTCGGAATCAAAATCAACCTAGAGTGATCGGGTCTCCTTTCAAGTTCAGAAATCATGCTTTGGCTTGATAGGTCCAAACACTAACATTGGTTCACCCTTCAAGTTACTATATGTTTCTTGTCACTTAATTAAAACCTTAGTAAGTTGGAGATCAAGAAATGAGAATAGTCATCAAGGTGTGGTTTTCACTCCTAACTTGATGGTGTATTCCCAAGGTATGACCACTAACTTACCAATCAAAAAGTTCGATCCCAACTCCTTGTTGAGGATTCCACAAAAATAAGACGAGGTAACTCACCATTAAGGTAAGGGAAATCACTCCTATCTTTACGGTGAAGTTTTACAAAAACAAAATATAACAAGATGAACTTCTTCATCAAAATCCAGAATTCACTCCTACTTTGATGAAGTCGTCTCATTTGAACAAATACAATTCATAAAGATGATATTATCATCAAGGTATGGAATTCACACCTATCTTGATGATTGAATTTCATAATAGCAAGAAAACAATCGAAGATTGACATTTGTCACCAAAGTACGAGTTTCAATCCTATTTTGGTGAGATCATGTCATTTGTGAAATGCCATTCCAAAGAAAATAATTGAAGTCAATCCTCGGGATAAGGAAATCACCCCGATCCAGAGGATGAAATTTTATAAATCACAATTGGAACCATTTATCGAAACGAATAGAAAATCATCAAAGTAAGGGAATCACCCCTGTTTTGATGAGTTAGAATCATTTAGGAGATACGAGTGTTCTTAGTCATAGGTTGGCTTGCAAACACTTGCATCTCTCACGGTGCAGACGGTACGGAGTTTGACTTAACGACGAAAAGAAAATAGTATCAATTAGAAATTCGGAAAATTTCAAGTTACATCAATGTAACAAAAGGAAAAATCATGCTTACAACTTGAGATCAAAGTTCGAGATAGCAGAATTTGTTATGATGGTGTTCAAATCTTGAATAATTTAAATCAGCAAGGCAAAATCAAGGACAAGAATGATTCGACATCATAATAAGATGTGAACGTTCGATTCACAATCGAAGGGAATACATGGACTTCTCAAGATACGAGATCAGCCATAACCTTATTAAAGACATGCGTACTTATAAGTGATCACTCATCTCAAGGGTTTCGAGTCAAGTAAATGGATTCAATGATCGAGTCAAATCACCATTTACACTTTGCCTAGACAAAGTATCTCGAGATGTAGGAATTCCACCTATAGCATTGCATGTTCTTAGTTATGGGACACATCCTTAAGAAGACTTGAGAACCATAAGTAACGGTTTAAAGTTTTTGAGGACCATTCGGTTTAGATTCCCAATATCTTTGGGTATATTAAGATCCATGTTCACGTTGGTCAAGATATAGAAATAGTTACATGAAACGCTCAACGTATAACGGTGTTCAAACGTAAGAGTTGAAATGTAGGTTAGGTTCAATATTAACAGGAACATTATGTGTGATAAGAATGAAGAGATACCAGTTCAAGGAATCAAAGATTTTTAAGATACAAAGAGGATGGTTCCATTTGGTAACGCATTACCATTTGGAATCGTTGACACGTCAAGGTAAATTGACCCATTTGCCATAGAGACTTGTGTATGTTGACCATAGTTTATCACTCATCCCAGAATTCCCCAGGTAAGCATAACTGGTCTCACAATGAGATTTATACGATATGCTTGCCTTAGCCCGAAGGCCTTTTGCCAGGAAATCCAGAATACAGGTGTCTATGTGTCACACAAATTTCTTTGGTTTATGAAATCAAAACCTTGATGAGATTTTCATAGATTAGACATAGAGTCTAAGGAATTGAACCCACGACGATAAGTGTAGATTCTACATGTCGTTGAGAATAAGTTTAGGAAGTTCATTTATCGGGGAGGGTCAAAGAGTCAAAGTTAAGTTTAGGGAGACAAGTAACTAAGTTTAAGCATACATAAGGCAATCCTATGCTAAGGCATCAAGTTGCACAAAGGCATAGCATTATGTAGCATGCAAACAACATGTAAGCACAAAGGTATAAGGATCTTTCTATGAGGTTCATGCAACTATAGTCTAGGTCACTATTTCTAATAACCTAAATCCCTATAGTTATGGGCTCTGATACCAATCTGTCACACCCAAACCTTGACGGCGGAAACGTCGAGATGTGAGGGTTACGATTTTTCACAGCCACATAACGCTATTTATTAATTCCAAATATATTATTCATAAGTTTCATTAATAACATTACAAGCAAAAGTTTCAACAAAGAATACATCATGTACAAATGCTACAAATAACATGATCATTCATTTTATCTCTAGGTCCAATCCTAGATGTGATAAGCTTCAAAGAGTAGAACACATACTTGAGGTATTCCTGAAACATGTTAAAAATAAAATGTCAACATAAAAATGTTGGTGAGCATTCCATAGTTTTTAATACATAGATTATATAAAAGATGGCAATTCAAGTCGGGAGTTAGAGAATAAAGTGATTAGGGATGTTATGAACAATGCAACAATCAAACCTCGACAAAGTTTTACAAGTCTCAAACGTTTACAAGATTATACGATCAGCTAAGTGTACTTGGATCAACCAAAGCAGGCTTGTCTGGCCCATAGATCTATGACTTCGCTGGGCTAGCAATAGTTAATGATTGTACATATAACGCCATAACATGGTAACCATAAAAGTTCAACTAACCACAACTTTGCATGATGAATTGCCATAAAGATTACAAGTCTCAAATAAGTTTACAAGTGCAATGATAATAAGTTAACATGTTTCACTCCAAAGTGTGAAAATAAGTAAAAAGGGGTATGGAAATACTCACATGGAAAATAGGTATATAATTGATGAATAATAAGAAAATAATAGTCGTCGTTCCAACGTAAACCTTCACAATGCACCTAAAAATGTATATATTTACAAGGTTTAAGTTTAATAATAAAATTAACGAATTATCGAGGGCTAGGGTTCCAATTTGGCATTTGGAGTTTTAATAATTAAATCCAACTAAAATGGTATGTTTGGTCATGTTTTGAGGCAAATAGAAGTGTAACACACCATTTAACTATTTCAATAAAAAGAAAAACCATTTGTAACAATGTCAAAGTATAGTTTAAATAAACTTTCAAAATAACCCTCATTTTAAATAATATATACTTGTTATTTGCACAAATAATGATTCAATGGGTTACAACAATATTCGATGTCTATTTTTATAAGGAAAAATAATTTAAATATATTATTTGAACGAATAATGATTAATAAGTTAAAATAATATTTTAGGTCTAACTTATAAGAAAATAATCTGAATATACTATTTGAACCAATAATGATTTAGAAAGTTAAACAATATTTAAAGTCTATTTTATAAGAAATTATATCATTCATTTAAAAATAATTAAAAAAAATATTAAGATATTATAAGAAATAAATTACTAGAAAAATCGTTAAGTGGTTTTAAAAATATTTGAAGTTTATAAAAAGAATTTTTATATTTATTATGAATTTTCTGTAATTTATTTTGGACTAAAAACCCCTTAAAAAATTTACATGATGGTACCCGGGTTCGAACCCGGGACCTCATGTGTGTGGGGCACGCATCTTAACCAGTGAACTAAAGGCCTTGGCCGTGCAAAATTTCAGTTTTAAAATATTAAAAACATAATCCCAATGAATTCCCCAAATTACATAAACCCTAGTATCATCTTTGATCGAATTCATCATCGGTTTGATTTTGTTAACGCTTACAATCATGGGGCTTTTGCTCCCCATGTATAGACGAGTGTGTACATGCGATTAATTACCCGAATGATGTTAAGTTGATGATGAACAGATGTAGAAGAGCTCGCGACCAAGCCTTGAATCTGTTCGATATGCAAAAGTGGGTAATAATCCAATTGATTGTGCAGAAAGCTCCTAGTAACCTCCGAGATCAAAAGCCCTCATTCAATTTTGGTTTATGATGACCGGGTAACGAATTTCGAATAGGGGTTGGTTCGCGTTGAAGGTGAGTGATCGAAGGTGATGATTGTGTTGGTTTCAGATAAAATTGCGAGTTATAATGATTTAGGAATTGAAATACGGTTGATTAGGTGAAGTTAATTAGATCACTATGAACGTTTAATGGCCGAATGACTATGGATTTAAGAGTGTTTCGGTTATTTAGTCGATTGATACTTATAACCGACGATTAAACGAATTCAAGATCACATTCAAGTTCGAGACAGTTACAAGAATGATTTGGGGTTAATTCGAGATTGATTTCGGGTGTTTTGGGGGACTTTAAAGGTGGCCGGAAAGTCTGCCGGCGTTTGGCCGGAACCCTGGCCGGAAAAGCGGGGTTGCGCAAGGGGGGGGGTTGGTTTTCCGTTTTTTACACAAATGGTCCCTGCGGTTTAATTCTTATTATTTCATGCACAAACCTTAATATTTAAGGTTTCAAAATTAACACAATAACCCCCTGGACTTAAATTAAACTTTTCCAAATTATTGTTATTTGTAACAACATTATTATTATTATTATTATTATTATTATTATTATTATTATTATTATTATTATTATTATTATTATTATTATTATTATTATTATTATTATTATTATTATTATTATTATTATTATTATTATTATTATTATTATTATTATTATTATTATTATTATTATTATTATTACATTAACATTATTATTATTAATATTATTATTAGTAATAGTAATAATAATATCTTTTGTTGGATCTAGAGAGGCTGTTGCACCAAAACCATATCACTTAGAAGTTTTTGAGTACAACATGCAAAGGACTTCCGAAGCCAAGTGTGGGACTTCCGAAGGAAGAAGGAGCTCTTCCGAAGTCTAAGTGTAAAATACACTTCCGAAGGAGAACTCCAACTTCCGAAGGTAAAGAAGTTACTTCCGAAGAATCAAGACTTGAAGACAAAGTTCTGAAGTCAACTTCCGAAGTATAAAGAAGTCCTTAAAGCCTCGGAAGCATAGAAGCATCTTCCGAAGTATAAGTGGCTTCGGAAGAACTTGTTCTTCCGAAGCCAGTTAACCTTCGGAAGACACTTTTATTATCCAGTAGACATAAGTATGGTCTGTCTGACAGTCCGCTGCAAATCTCTGAGATGCTGCATGGCGTTTTCTCAAAAGCCATGTAGTTGACCATACTTTAATCTACTGTTTACCTTTTTATGTTAAGTACAGTTGCCATCTTTAGTTGGTGACAAAAGGTAAGTCATGGACATGTCATGACTACCATATCTTAGATAATACTTTATCTAAGATACCTTAACTATAGCATTGTAGTATATGCTTTAGTCGTAGGTTTCCAGCTGGTATCAAGTATAACCGGCTGTAGGATCTAGTATATATAGTTTCTTATTGTAACTCATGTTGTATGCTGGTAAGTGTCTTGTAATCTTGAGTTGAGAAGTAATATATACAAGTACCTTGAAAATACTCCTGCTTGTTGCTTTGATTACTTATTATATTATTATCAACTCTTGTTAAAGGCATTGCTTCATCTTGTTTGAGTGATATTATAAGTGAGTTTGAGAGAAATACAAGTGTTAAGTGACAAAACCAAATCCTGCAATTGGTATCAGAGCTTTTTAGGCTCTTGATTGTGAGATCTTACCATCCTAATCAACCAGTTTTTCACTCCTCCTTATACCTCACTCAAAAATGGCCCTCATCAAATCTGAAGTTGAAATGGGAACGATGACCAAAGCTCCCATCATCGACCCTGAAAACTTCAGGTCTTGGAGCAGGAGAATGGAAGGCTTCATCAGATACCAGGATAGCAAGATGTGGCAGTCCATCGTTAATGGCCCGTACAAGCCAAAAGTTGCTGGTGGAAACGGTGCCATGATCGAGAAGGCTGTTGAAGATTACTCCGATGAAGACAGGAAGAAGCTTGACATAGACAGCAATGCTATGACTGTTCTCATGACTGCAATCCCAAACTCCATCATGGTGGGGTTTGAGCATTGTAAGTCAGCCAAAGAACTCTTTGATGCACTTGCTCAAATGTACTCGAGCTCTAATGATTCAAAGAAGGACTCACTAAAGCAGTAGTTTGAGAACTTCACCTATGTTGCTGGAGAAACCTTTAGCCAGTAATATTTCAGGTATATGGATCTTATCTCCTCCCTCCAATCTGTGGGAATCACTCAAGAACTTAGAGACCTTACCAGAAAGTTCATGAGTGCTCTACCCAATGAGTGGACTTTCTACTGTGTCTCCATTAAGAGAACAGAGAATTTAAACACTCTCACCATGACCGAACTCTATGGGATCCTTGATGGATACCGTTTGGAAATGGAAAGCAAGAAGGGTCACCAAGCAAGCAGACCCTTGAGCCTTCCTGCTAGCAACGCTTTAATGGTTGCTGAAGGCTCAGGTATCTCCCAGTCTCAGCAGTACCTGTCATACACTCAGCAGCCATCTTGTTCATCTGGGCCTTACATCACATTCCCTGAGACTCCAAGGTCTCATCAAGCTCAGCAAAGCTCCTTTCAGGAGGGCTGTGCATTTGTCTCAGGGAGTGGACACTCCAATGATCATCAATTTTGCTTTGATGATCTTGAGTGCTTCAGTCCAGATGACATAGAGTATGTGGACATTGTCCAGCAAATGGCTCTCCTTACCTACAGAGCGAAGAAGTTCTTTAAGAGAACTGGAAGGCAATTCCCTCAAAACCCAATCACTAGCAAGTTTGGGTTTGACAAGAGCAAGGCTAAGTGTTACAACTGTAACCAGCTTGGCCATTTTGCAAGGGAATGCAAGGCTCCCAAGTCCAACCCGGGAACCTCACAGGCCTCCACACATCCTTCTACACCAAAGCCCAATGGGAAGTCAACTGAAACTGCAGCTATGGCTCAAGAAGTTGACTGGAGCTTTATGGTCCAAGATGTGACTCCGCTCAAGCACTCATGGCAGGAACAGATGAAAATAAGGTATATGAACATCTCTGTACCCCTGCTTGTATTGCTAAGGTTAAGTTGTATCAGGACTACAATATGGAAATTAAATCCGATATTGAGTCTTTAAATGTGCTAAAATCTGACTTTAAAAGAGCTGAATCTGACTACCAAAAGAAAATTGAGGAGTTAGAGAAAACTGTATCTCTTTTAAAACATGAACACACCAACTACAAGACTCAAATCAAGGATTTAATATCCAAATTGACTGAGGCTCAAGCCCAGCTTGTCACAGCTGAGGCTCAAGCCAGGAAGTATGCTATTGCTGAGCAAAACTTCCAAGCCATACTTGCATCATCCTCTCACTCCAAACTTTGCTATCAAAACAAAAGTGGGTTGGGAACCAATGAAATTGCTCCACCACACTCTTATGAGTCTGTAAGACAACCAAGATGTGGTACTGAAGAGCAAGAGGTTCCATCTGTTGACCCACCTTGTAAAGAGTCAAAGAGTGATGCAACTGTGGAGACCATGACCATCACAGGGAAGGAACAGGTAATTGAGCCCTCCCAGACCAATGATGATCAAACCCTGACCACCAAAGCCAGAAGAAGCAGGGCTAAAGCAGCCAGAAAAACTGCCAAGAAGGTGGCTGAATCCAAGCTGAAGATAGACCCAAAGCAAAAGGGTGTATTCATATCAGCAGGATTCCAGGTGGTTGGACCTTCTGATTCAGGAAAGGAGTACAGTACCAGTACTCCTATCCTACCAAAGGATCAAAGTTAAAGGGAAAGGTTGCTGATGAGGAGAAAAAGAACAAGAAACAGCAACCCTCCAATTCCCAGAAAATTAACATTGCATGCATAATGTGTGGTCTGCAAAACCACATGGCTAAAGATTGTTACTACAATCCTGCTAGCACACATTATGCAAATAATGTTAAAAGAGAAGGAGTCAGGGAAGGTTTCACATTTGGACCATATCAAATGGTTCAAGTGATGAAAAAGGGAAAGCTTGTTTCCGAAGCAAGGCTTGTCTCGGAAGAAAATTCTTCTTCCGAGAGGAAAAAGGCTTCGGAAGTGAAAGCTGCAAAGACTCACAAAAAGTCCCCTTGAAACCATCCCAGAAGAAGACTGCTTCGGAAGAAAAGGTGGTGAAGGTCTCTTCCGAAAAGAAAGAAGCTTCGGAAGAATGCCAAGCTACAAAAGCTTCATCAAGCTCATCTTCTATGATCAACCAAGGGATGGAATGGAAGATCAAGGAAGATGTTGTAGCCCAAACCTCTTCTTCAAAGACATCCATTGAACCCCCATGCATAAATTTTGGTTCAATCATGTCACTCTCATTGGAAGAACCCAAGACCAATAAGGCTTGGGTTTCCAATCAAAACTAATTATCTCACCTTATGTGCAGGGACATCCATATGACAAGAATAACAACATTTGGATTGTAGATAGTGGATGCTCCAGGCACATGACAGGGAACAGATCTCTCCTTCAACAATTTCAACATTATGATGGAGGTCCTGTCCAGTTTGGAGGTGAGGCCGGAGGATATATTTCTGGCAGAGGAAGTATATCCAACGGAAAGTTAAAAGTTGACAAAGTTAATTTTGTCAAACAGCTTGAACACAACCTGTTAAGTGTTTCTCAGTTTTGTGATCAAAAGCATCAAATGCTTTTCACAGAACATGAGTGCATCATCCTCAAACCTGGGATGACAATTCCTCAGGAATTGGTGCTTCTTAGATCTCCCAGGAGAGGGGATATGTACAAGCTTGATATGAACAATGCTTCCCCAATGGGAGAAGTATCATGCTTTCTTTCCAAAGCTGATAGTGATGAGTCAACACTATGGCATAAACGAATGTGTCATGTCAATTTTAAGACAATGAATAAATTGGCTAAAAATAACTTGGTACATGGTTTGCCTAAAAAGGAATTTTTCTGCAAAGATAACTGTGTTGCTTGCCTGAAAGGGAAACAACACAGGTCTTCTCATAAATCCAAAGTTGTTAACTCTATCACTACTCCATTACACTTATTGCACATGGATCTATTTGGTCCCACAAGTATAATGAGCATTGGAAGGAAATCATATTGCCTTGTGGTAGTTGATGATTTTACTAGATTTACATGGGTATTCTTTTTAAGAACTAAAGATGAAACTGCTGAAACTTTAAAATCTTTTATTCTTAAAATAGAAAATCAAGTTGATCACAAGGTTAAAATAATTAGAAGTGATCAAGGGACTGAGTTTAAGAACTTTGTTCTTGACTCATTTTGTAACTCAAAAGGGATTGCCAGACAATACAGTGCTCCTAGAACTCCTCAACAAAATGGTGTTGCTGAGAGGAGAAATAGGACACTTATTGAGGCTGCTCGGACTATGTTAGCTGATTCAAAGCTGCCTCTAACATTCTGGGCAGAGGCAGTCAGCACTGCATGCTATGTGCAGAACAGAGTTCTTGTAGTAAAGCCACATGGAAAGACCCCTTATGAGTTATGGAACAAGAGGCCACCGTTCATTGGCTTTCTAAGGTCCTTTGGCAGCAGGTGTACCATACTTAACACAAAAGACAATTTGGCAAAATTTGCTGAAAAGTCAGATGATGCTATCTTTGTTGGATATTCCTCCCATTCTAAAGCTTACAGGGTTTATAATATTAAAAACCAACAATTTGAGGAATCCTCCAACATTGTAGTTAATGAGCACACTCCTTGTGTTAGGGGGAATGGCCCTGATCATATTTTTGATTTAGAATTGTTTCCAAACTATTCTAAACCATCTTGTGAGAATGTTTCAGCTGGAACAGGTGCTCAAGGCAATTCTGATGAAGATCAACTGTTTGAGCTTCCCAGACCTGCTCCAAGTTCTCCAAGAGCAACAACAAATCAAGTTTCCACTATTGAAAGATCTGACAGTATAACCATTTCAAGAAATAGTGGAACTTCAACAAGGGATTCACCTGATGATCTTCAAGTCTCCTCAGGTGATCCTACACAACACCAAGCTGATGGAAGCAGCATTTTGAAGGAACAGGCAACTGTTAATGATGCTTCACAGCAAAGAAATGATGATGTTTCTCTTTCATTCAATCAGTCCTCATTGAATGAGATTGAAACAACAGCTGGACCAAGTATTCAAGCTCCAGAGCAAAATATGTCCAACTTGGACCTATCTTTGCAACTGGAGGTGATTCCAAGACTCAGAATTCACAATACTCATCCAGCTGAAAACATCATAGGGGAAGTCTCTGAGGGTGTGAGAACAAGGGGACAAACTCACAATGGGAATGTCTGCTTGTACTCATGCTTCTTATCCCAAATGGAACCCAAGAAGGTGGAAGATGCCTTGAAGGATAGTAGCTGGGTTGAATCAATGCAAGAGGAGCTGCTTCAATTCAAAAGACAAAAGGTTTGGAACCTATGTCCGCTACCATCTGGTCAAGTACCTATAGGCACCAAGTGGGTATTCAGAAACAAAAGAGATGACAGAGGCTTGATTATCAAGAACAAGGCAAGACTGGTGGTTCAAGGATACACTCAAGAGGAAGGAATTGATTATACTGATGTCTTTGCACCTGTTGCAAGACTTGAGGCAGTTAGGATCTTCCTTGCTTATGCTGCATCCAAGAATTTCACTGTCTACCAGCTTGATGTCAAGTGTGCCTTTCTATATGGGGATATAGATAGGGAAGTCTATGTATGCCAGCCTCCAGGATTTGAAGACCCACAGCATCCAAACTATGTGTGCAAATTGGATAAAGCTCTATATGGGCTGCACCAGGCACCTAGGCTGTGGTATGAGACATTGTCTCAATTTCTTCTGAAGAATGGTTATACTAGAGGAACCATTGACAAGACTCTCTTCATCAGAAAGTCTGGGAAAGACATTTTGCTAGTTCAAGTCTATGTCGATGACATCATATTTGGTTCCTCAAATGACCAAATGTGCAAAGACTTTGAGAGCATTATGAAGAAGAAGTTCGAAATGAGTTCTATGGGAAAAATGGACTTTTTCCTTGGAATTCAGGTAAAGCAACTGAAGGAAGGGTTTTTCATCAATCAATCTAAGTATGTCAATGATATCTTAGAGAGATTTGATATGAAGGATTGTAAAGCAGCAAAGACGCCCATACCCAGAAACCATGATTTATGCCCTGATTCTGAGGGGGAGGATACTGATCAACATCAGTATAGAGCAATCATTGGTTCTCTGATGTATCTCACAGCAAGTAGACCTGATATCATGTTTGCAACCTGCATTTGTGCAAGATATCAGGCTGCTCCAAAGGTGTCTCACCTAATTGCTGTCAAGAGAATCCTCAGATACCTCAAAGGAGCACCTAAGTTAGGTCTCTGGTATCCAAGAAATAGTGATTTTAATCTCTATGGTTACTCTGATAGTGATTATGGTGGCTGCAACATCAACAAGAAATCAACATCAGGTGGATGTCAATTTCTTGGTGGAAGGATCATCTCATGGCAATGCAAAAAGCAATCCTGTGTCTCTACATCAACTGCTGAAGCTGAATACATTGCTGCTGCAAGTTGCTGTGCTCAGCTGCTGTGGATTCAAAACCAGATGATTGACTATGGATTCAACTTCATGAGCACTCCTATCCACATTGACAACAACAGTGCTATATCCATCACTGAAAATCCAGTAAAGCACTCAAAGACAAAGCATATTGACATCAGGTATCATTTCATTAGAGATATTCATGAGAAAAATCTTATAAAACTAATCAAAGTTGATTCAAATGAACAATATGCTGATTTGTTCACCAAAGCATTTGATGAACAAAGATTTAAATATCTCATTACAGCTATTGGGATGATAAACATTGACTAGTTAATCTCAATTGAAAACCTTTTCAATATGTAAAGTCTTATGTCAATACAATCTAAGCCCTGTTACAAAAGATCCTTTCTTATTTAACTAAGTATAAGTTCTTCCGAAGAGAAACTTGCCTTCGGAAGATATCTAGTATAACTTCCGAAGCAAATTTCTCATAGGATAATTTTCTTCTCGGAAGTGTACTAAGTCTCGGAAGAAGCGATTGAGGTTATCTCAGATCTACTTCCGAAGCACTTAATACTTTCCACTTGAAAGCAACATGTATCTTCGGAAGCAATTTATTTACCTTCGGAAGTACATTTGCCTTCGGAAGAACTTTACCTTCGGAAATACCTTATACTCGGAAGAAAGATTTTACTGTGTAACGGAAATCTTTTGGGCCCCACTCTGTAAAAAGTAAAGATTTTGTTAATGATGTCGGATTATTTAAATGGCTTAACCTTACCGCCCCTGTCACATCATCCTCTGAACCCTCACATCATCTTATCCAAACCACCCTTTAAACCGCCATTTCACCCATTTAAATACTTCCGGTTAATCACTTACACTCTTTTTACCAAATTCACTGCCCTAAAAGCTTTCTTCTTCTCCAATTTACCTCTCTCAAAACTTTTCCTCTGCTATCTTTCTCAAATGGCTCTAAACCCTCAGCACAACCAGGTCGCACTCCTTGACTCTTCAAGGGATGCTGACTTCTCTGATATTATCTCTTTCTTAGCCCAATCTTCATACTACACAGCACTGACCGTAAACCCTACCATTTACTCCAACCAAATGTCCGAATTTTGGGCAAATGGTCGGATTGAAACCCTAAATGGGGTTCGTGCTATCAGGTCAAGTGTTTGTGGCCAAGAGTTGGTCATTACTGAACAAATCATCAGGGAGCATCTTGAGCTCCATGATGAAGGCGCACCGACGGAATTCCCCAAATCTGAGTTAGATAACTCTTATCTCCAAATGGGATACGGTGGAGATGTAAGCAGGTCTACAGTCTACAAATTCAACTTCTCCTACAAGTGGAAGTTCCTGCTACATGTGGTTCTTCACTGCCTATCTAACAAATCCGGGGGATGGGATCAAATTCCCTATGAACTCGGGTGTCTAGTTCATGGGTTGGTACAAGGCCTGCGCTTCAACTACTCAAGGTTTGTGCTGACTAACCTCATGGGAAATCTGCAAAGGGACACATTCTTTATGTATCCCAGATTTCTACAGCACATAATCAACTGCGAGCTAGATCAGGGTAAGCTTGTCTGTGCAGCTGCTCTGTCTGCTCCCCAAATGAGGCCGACCATCTTCAAAGTCTTGAAGAGAGTGTCTACCAACTACACTGGAAGGGATACCGCACTACTTCCAGGTATGATTGAGCCAATGGCTCCTGGTGACATCCCTGTTAACCCCACAGGTGATGAACCCACACCAGCAACTACCCTCACCATTCCAAATCTACCTTCTCCTCCAATCACTGTCACCTACCAGAGACGTACCAAACGAACCCTTGTTCAATCTACTCTGATTGAACAAGCCCCTCCTCTTCAAACCAAAAAGGCTAGAGTGGAACAAGGGGCTCCCACTCAGCCAGAGGTCCACCAATCCTTCACTATTGACCTCAATATGGGTCTTGAGTCTCCTCAGTCTCAGACCCATGAGCCCATAATCCCAGCTGATAGCCCTCAGGGTGAGTCTCTATACTCCCCTGAGCAGCCACCAAGGGACAGCTCAATGCCTTTTGACATTGATCAAAGTCCCGGGTCCTTAGGTCTTCATTCCTTTTCTTTTACTGACCTATTGACCGGAGCTGGTGAAGAGACTATGTCTCTCAAAGGCAATGAAGTTGATCCACAACACCCCATTAAGGATCAACAGAGCCTAGAGAAACCTCTTGTCTCTAGCCCACACCAGCAAAGCCCTACTGAGGTGAGTCCCACTGATGTGGAGGGGACTCATGTAGATTCAGCTGCCACTACTGAAGGAGCCTCAATGGATCCTCAGGACAGTGGTAACGATAGTCAGACTGAATCTACGGCAACCATGCCCTATGATGCCTCTGAAAGAGACATCATTGTGCAAGGGAAACCAGGGTGCCAAGAAACCACATCTGGTGGTGAGGATGAACATACTAGGTATGTTACCTCATCTCCCCGTGATTCTTCAAAAGAAGATGAGGGAAGAATGCAACTCACAATAAGAGACCTACTTTCTAAAGTCTCAAACCTTGAATCAAAGGTTAAGACTTTAGAGGATAGGTCTGCCACTCAGCAACTTGAGATTGAAAGTCTCAAGGTCAAACTAGCTGAGAAACAGATTGAGAGATCTGTTAGGCATGTACCAGTTCAAGTCTCCTTGACCTCTTCCTCTAGCTCATCTACCTCTCAAGATGATGCTACCAAAAAGGGGGAGAATGTTGAGGAACAAAGCCAAAGACAGGATTCCATCAGTCAAGCTCTTACTTCTTTGAGCTCAAGACAACAAGCTGCCATCTTCCCTGAGCCTCCTCCAGTTGTGTTTCAAGTGGATCAAAGGATGCTTCAGGATCTAAATAGGATCTTCAACAAGTTCCTTTTAGAGTCCCTAATTGATCAACCCAGTCCGGATATGTCTGTGATTTACTTTGGAGCTCAAGAGCTTCAGAGGTTGAATGCACCTCCTACCACTGTTGAGGAAGTTGGTCAACCTAAGGCCCAAGTGGAACCTGAGATTGATTTCGAAGGGGAAACTAGGACTGATGGCCCAGCAACTGAAACAGTTGGGACAGAAGGTGTGTTTTCACAGGCTTCCGAAGCACAATTCGAAGCCTCGGAAGAACCAACACAAACTTCCGAAGCTGAAATTGCTGCTGCGGAAGGACGGAAGGACTGTTCTCTTTCCGAGGTTAATAGGGAGGACTTTCTCAGCCAACCACTAGCTATTACATCTGCATTGACCTCAGCTCCTACCTCCACCATCCAACCTGAATCTTCTACCCAAGAACCACCAAAGTCTAGCACTTCCGAAGACATTAAAGGCAAAAGGAAGATGACTTCGGAAGAGCTTCAGGAAGAAGAAAGGTTGGAGAAGCTTAAAAGGAAAGGAAGACTGCCAACTGGGAAACTGTTAGCTGCAAGTACAAAAGCAGCTGCAGCCAACCAAGAGGCAATCAACAATAGAAGAAGGGTGGAGGTAATTGATAGACTTGTCAGTCTAGGGGCTGCTTCGGAAGATGTACTCCTGCTACCATTAGAGGAGCTGATAGAGCTTGAAAAGGCAACCTTGCTGCAAAGACAGCAAAAAGAAGAAGCTGCAAGGTTGGCCTTGGAAGAAGAAAGGCTGAGAAAAGAAAGAGAAGCTGATCTGCAGCTCAGGAGAGAAAGGATCACTTTCCTACTCTCCAGAGGATTCTCTCAAGAGGAGTTGTCTCCACACAATAGTGACACGATCTTATGGCTCTTTAACAAAGAGCAAGATCAAATGGAGAAGGAGAGAAAGAGAGCTGCAAGGGAGAAGCTGGTAGAGAAGAAGAAGAAAGAAGAAGAGGCTGGACTGTCTGCCGCCAAGAAGATAGGTGAGAAAGCTTGGATGAAGAACTATCTTAAAGCTCATGGCTTCTCTGGCAGGCAAGTGGGTCCAATGTCTGAGAAGACTCTCCAACGACATGTCAGTGACATCAAGGCTGACATTCGTGCGGGGAGAAGAAAGGAGATGTATAGAAGGGGACAGGGGATGACCTTCAAAGCCACCTCTCAGCCCAATATCCAAACCCAACATCAACCTGAACCAATACCCTTTCCCTTCCCAATCAAAACTGAACCTGAACCTTTCACCCCTGAACCTACACCATCACAACTACCAACTCCCTCACCTCAACCACCTAAACTACCCATCATCCAACCTAAAACCTTAAACTCCTAAACCTACCCAACAACCAATCAAACCATCCCCTCAGCCTTCCAAACATCTCTCAATGGAGGAATTCAAGGCGATCAAAACCAAGCTCATCAACTGCACTACTCTGAGCGACATCTCATGTGAGGAGGATACAGTCAACCTGACTTATGTTGATGGATCCTCAAGTTCCCTCACAAGAGATGAGTTTCTTGATCTGCCAAGAGGAACTTTGGACCAAGCCGCAAGACTCCTTGGCCTCAATTCAGATACATTGAATGAGGAAGAAAAGAAGCTAAGGAGAAGGCTGGTGACTCTGCTGGACACAAAGAAAGGAGATAGGGTACCAAGACAATCTCTTGTACCCAGAAAGAAGATAGTTCAGTGGAGGTTCGAAGACTCTTCTCACAACTTTGTTGTTGAGAGAGAGAATGGTGAGATTAACAGGCTGAATGCCTCATCTGTGCTACACTTAAGCAGATTTGATATTGCTGAGTTAGCAGAGAAACCATTCTCCAACCCCTCAAACTCCGATGTAGCTGCTCACATCAGAAATCATCTAGGCAGCCTTCACATGGCCGAGCTCACTGCAAGAAGCAAGGTCGAAGAGGAGTCAAAACTGAGAGAGGAGGAGGAAAGGAAAGGATCAGCAACCAAAGGCAAAGCCTTTCTTCAAATGGTTGAAGGTCCTGAACTTGAGTCATAGTTAGATGGGAGTATGACTACAACTCCCGTCAACTAACTCTCTTCAGGGGGTCACAACAAAGGGTACATGTCATTCAAAGTGATAGACTGGATCTCCTATCCACGAATGACTTGTACAAGCTTCTCAGCACCACTTCCGGGAAGAACAGAGAGACAGACAAATATCTTTTGTCCCTGGTGCTGAAAACTTTGAGAAGTAGAGATAAATGAAGTTTTGGTAGCATCAGCCTAGGGGGAGTTTGTTGGATCTAGAGAGGCTGTTGCAACCAAAACCATATCACTTAGAAGTTTTTGAGTACAACATGCAAAGGACTTCCGAAGCCAAGTGTGGGACTTCCGAAGGAAGAAGGAGCTCTTTCGAAGTCTAAGTGTAAAATACACTTCCGAAGGAGAACTCCAACTTCCGAAGGTAAAGAAGTTACTTCCGAAGAATCAAGACTTGAAGACAAAGTTCTGAAGTCAACTTCCGAAGTATAAAGAAGTCCTTAAAGCCTCGGAAGCATAGAAGCATCTTCCGAAGTATAATTGGCTTAGAACTTGTTCTTCCGAAGCCAGTTAACCTTCGGAAGACACTTCTATTATCCAGTAGACATAAGTATGGTCTGTCTGACAGTCCGCTGCAAATCTCTGAGATGCTGCATGGCATTTTCTTAAAAGCCATGTAGTTGACCATACTTTAATCTACTGTTTACCTTTTTATGTTAAGTACAGTTGCCATCTTTAGTTGGTGACAAAAGGTAAGTCATGGACATGTCATGACTACCATATCTTAGATAATACTTTATCTAAGATACCTTAACTATAGCATTGTAGTATATGCTTTAGTCGTAGGTTTCCAGCTGGTATCAAGTATAACCGGCTGTAGGATCTAGTATATATAGTTTCTCATTGTAACTCATGTTGTATGCTGGTAAGTGTCTTGTAATCTTGAGTTGAGAAGTAATATATACAAGTACCTTGAAAATACTCCTGCTTGTTGCTTTGATTACTTATTATATTATTATCAACTCTTGTTAAAGGCATTGCTTCATCTTGTTTGAGTGATATTATAAGTGAGTTTGAGAGAAATACAAGTGTTAAGTGACAAAACCCGATCCTGCATCTTTATTATTATTATTATAACAATTATTTTTAAGATTTTTATCCCCTGTTGATAAGTTTTATATTATTAACCAATGTTTTAAACATTATTAATATTATTTCTATTATTTAATTAATTTGTTAAACCCCAAATTAATTATCAAGCATATTAATTCCACAAAGTTTCAAAATTGACATAAAATGTTCTTACAAAAATTAACAAAGTTAACTTTTAATATAACAAAAATATGAGATGTCACAGTGCACCACCTAGATGTCAAGATAACATTTTTATATGGAGACCTAAAAGAAGATGTGTTTGTGTCTCAACCCGATAGCTTTGAGATGCCAGGGAAAGAACATATGGTCTACAAGCTGAAAAAGGCCCTATACGGCTTAAAACAGGCACCTAGGTGCTGGAATGCAAAGCTTGATGCTACATTATAGCAGCTGGGTTTTATAAAATGTCCACGAGAGCATGCTGTGCACAAAAGAGAGGGCAAGAAAGGCACATTGATCATTGGTGTCTATGTAGATGATTTAATCATCACCGGTCCTTGTACTGAAGACATAGCAGCCTTTAAAATACAAATGAAGGGAAACTTTGAGATGAGCGACTTGGGGCTGTTGAAGTATTACTTGGGCATTCAAGTTGAGCAAAGAAAGGATGGCATATCCTTGAAGCAATCTGGTTATGCAACAAAAATTTTGAAGCAGGCAAACATGTGGGAATGTAACCCAACCAAGTTTCCTGTGGACCCGGGGCTACGATTGACGAAGGAAGATAATGGTGAGTTGGTTGATGCTACCACGTACCGAAGAATGATTGGGTGTCTTCGATACATAACGCACACAAGACCAGATATTTGCTACGCGGTTGGAGTAGCCAGCCGGTTTATGGAATCACCAAAAGCTACACACATGCTAGCAATTAAGCAGGTGTTGACATATGTGAAAGGTACGGTAAACTATGGCATATACTACCATCATACTGGAAATGCAGAGATGATTGGTTACAGTGACAGCTCACACTCAACTGATTTGGTCGACGGAAGAAGCACAACAGGTATGGTGTTTTATTATGGGGGTGGACCAATAACGTGGTGCAACCAGAAGCAAATACTGTTGCTTTGTCCTCATGTGGGGCTGAATTTATGGCTGCGACTGCTACAGCTTGTCAAGCAGTCTAGCTAAAGGGTTTACTTGAAGAAATAACCGGAAAAAATGTGGAGGCCATAAAGCTATGTGTGGATAACCAGTCTGCTATCTTACTGATTAAAAATCCTGTTTTTCATGGGCGTAGCAAACATATCAATACACGCTATCACTTTATTCGTGAGTGTGTTGAAAACGGCTTGGTGATTATCGAGTATATAGCCGGGAAAAAGCAGAAAGCTGATATTTTGACCAAGGCTTTGCCCAGAGTCAAATTTATTGACATGAGAGAAGTGTTAGGAGTTGAAGACTTATCTGAAGTAAAGATCGGAAATAAGGGGGTGAATGTTGGATAATTCCGGATTCTTTTGATTCTATAGCAGCTAGCTACAGCTGTATTTTGACAGCAAGTTATAGCTGCTGATTTGAGTTTATTTTGATTGATTTGAGTGTTTATTACCTTCTATAAGATAGGAGTTTTATTTTGGTCTGTAGTTTATTTCCATGTCCTGTTTCTATTATAAATAGAGATAAGTGCTTTGAAGTTTTTGTATCAGTTTTCCCTTCCTGTCTTCTTTAATAAAGATTAATCTGTGCTAACTACTTCAACACTTTTTCTAGTTGTTTTTCTGCTCTATTCTTGTGCCAATTGTGTCTAACAAGACAAAGATCTATAATGGTTTGATCGATCTGTATGATCTACGTCTACTTTGATACAACTGGTATGTATACTAATAAGGTGCTCAAAAAGATTACAATGACCCATGATGTCTATATATAGAAAAGAAAATCTAGGGTTTCTAATGCTTGCTCACCAAGCCATTATTTTAAAGCTTGTTTAATAAGCCATATCCAAATATGAGATTGAGCCCGTATTTGACAAAGGCCTCCACAACCCCAACATCGATAAGGAAAATTGAAATTGTATGCAAATCCAACTTATAGGAATGTCAACTAATAGTCCATTATCAACTCTGACATAAATATTATGGAGGCACTAATGCATGTTCATCGATGTCATATGGTTAGGTCATGGGCATGGTAACGAGGAAAAGTTCATCATTGATATTAATACTAAAGGACAATGTATGAACGCTCAAGCAGGTTGACCAACATAAAAGAACTAGGTTTGCGCTTAACAAGCATCTTAGTGAGAATAGTATTAGTCTCTCCATTTGAAAATCATAAGTCTCAAACGATTTATGAGAGCAATATATCAAAGGCAAATTGAAACAAGGAGTGATTTGACCTTTCAAATAGCAAATTGGATAAGATAAAATATATTTCATATATCATTTTTAAAGTATCTACTCCATTTTGTTGGTCGACAAATAAGGGAACCAGTCAACCAACAATGTCTTAAATTACCCCTACCTTGGTCCTTGCTTAGTATCTTAAACCTCATACTCACAATATCTTCTACATCTATTTGCCAACCAAACTTACAAACTCATATTACTAGTCGTGGTTGCTACCACATATTTCAATTGTCATTTATGCGATTCAAACCATCTAAATCTTAACATTGCTTATTAATTAATTACTTTTCCGTCCCCAATTGAACATCCTAATGGTTAAGTAGTGCGTCCTACCAACAAAAGGTCAGGATTCAAATCTCGCGTGATCAAGTTATAATATATTTATCTTAAAAAATCTAGAAATGTTGTTTAAAAAAACTAATTACTTTTCCTCTCCCTTAAATTCGTGCAAATGAATTCTTGATGATACGATTATCCAATTTATACATCTTGACTAAATATAATATATGAATGTGCACTTTCATGATTGATTATCTTTAATGAGCGATCAAACATTTGTTTTAAATGATTATAAAATTATTAAACATATATTTTAAATGACTATATTTTTATTAATTTCTCTATATGTGTACATAATCTATATTTTTATGTGTAGATGTACACATACGGGAAAGACAAAATCAACTATGGATCGGGTGTTATTGGTTGGCCAAACCCCATAGGTTTTTCTAGTTCAGTTATAACCAACTATTGGTCAAATTTGTCCCACAAGGTAGAAGTCAAATATTGGTGCTATAGTTTTTATATGATTTTATGCCAATCTTTGTATTTAATAATTCCTATTGTAACATAGGATTTTAACACTACAAAATTTTCGAACATTAACAGCGATACTAGTCGCCGCTATTAGGTGGCCAAATCGTTAGTGGCGACAAGTCGCAGCTAATAAGTCGCCGCTATTAATTTGTCGCTAATTACTAATAATTTGTCGCTAATGATGTCGCCGCTAATAACCTTATTGTCGCGACTAATAATTCGCCGCTATTTGATAAGTTTAAACATTTTCTGGTTGACTATTAGCGGCGACATATTGCCGCTAATGGTCCCTTTTTTTAATATCTTGTTTATTTTTTAATTTCCAGTTTTACATACAAATAAAATTAGATTTCCCAATAACATACAAATTTCATATAAATAAATCTAGATTTTCCAATATCATACAATTTTCACACGTACAAACAATATTAAGTAATCTAATCATAAAACTTAAACATAAGTAGGTTAACCGTAATACGCTATTCAAATGGCTTGATTTAACTACTCCAAAACAAACTTAACCTAGTTATACAATACGCTATTCATCCTACTCGTCATAATCGTCTTCTTCGGCTTGATTTGGAGCCTTTTGCGAAGCAATTAACTGGTAATTCGTGACATAAAATCCGCATTTTGACAGACTTGAAATTTGATCCTGCAAAACAAAATATACATTTATATTTTGGCAAAGTATATATTATAATGTAACACATTCAACTTTCAGTATATTAAGTGTCAATTAATCATGTTGAACTAAACACACATAATATACTTAGAAACATCCTAAAATTATATCATTTTGACCCATTTTGATCCGTTTTGACCCTTTTAAGCTAAAACTTAGATAATTTAAGTCTATTTTAGCGATAAAAAGTCATAATAACCTAAACTCACTATGATGTACTTAACACATCCAACTTTAAGTCATTTTGACCCGTTTAAACTCAAATCATGTCGTTTTCACCCATTTTGACCCGTTTAATCTAAAATATAGATAATTTAAGTCTATTTTAGTGATAAAGAGTCATAATAACCTAAACCCACTATGATGCAATTAACACATCCAACTTTAAGTCATTTTGACCACCCGTTTAAACTTAAATCATGTCGTTTTCACCATTTAACCCATTTAATCTAAATATAGATAACTTAAGTCTATTTTAGCGATAAAGAGTCATAATAACCTAAACCCACTATGATGCACTTAACACATCCAACATTAAGTCATTTTGATCCATTTAAACTCAAATCATGTCGTTTCACCCATGTTGGCTTGTTTAATCTAAAATATAGATAATTTAAGTCTATTTTAATGATAAAAGAACATAATAACCTAAACCGACTATGATGCACTTAACACATCCAACTTTAAGTCATTTTGACCCGTTTAAACTCAAATCACGTTATTTTCACCCATTTTGACCCGTTAATCTAAAATATGGATAATTTTAGTCTACTTTAGCAATAAAGAGTTATAATAACATAAACCCACTATAATGCACTTACCTGTGTAAATGACATTCACTTACCTGTGTAAATGACTAAGGAGTTTGTTCTTGATCATGAACAAAAGAAGTCGACCCTAAAAATGATGATTGGTCCACGTCGTTGTCCCAACACCGACTCAAAAACATCGACTTCATTCAGCGTTGACAAACCACTTTTTTCATTTTGGGATTGGTTTAGCTCATCAAACCTTTCCTTTAATCGATTTCGTATTAATTAACAAAAATATATTATCATATTCATACATACATACATACATACATACATACATACATACATACGTACGTACGTACGTACGTACGTACGTACATACATACATACATACATACATACATACATACATACATACATACATACATACATACATACATACATACATACATACATACATACATACATACATACATACATACATACATACATACATACATACATACATACATACATACATACATACATACATACATACATACATACATACATACATACATACATACATACATACATACATACATACATATATATATATATATATATATATATATATATATATATATATATATATATATATATATATATATATATATATATATATATATATATTTGAAAACTATACTTTTAAAAATACTTACGTATTGTTGCTCTGCTAACTCGCTATCAAAGGTCTCATATTTACCGGTACGAGCATCATGAAACATCTCAAGTCTATTCTTATTCTTCTCTTAAAAAGTATATTATATATTAAAAAGTACTAGTATATAATACACAAAGATATAAATTTAAATCATTACCTTCTTGTAACAATAACTACTATATGAAGCAGTCCCCCCACGGTTTGTGTATTTTTGTTGTTGACGATTTGTTTTGATTAATTTTGACGCATTTCTATATGTGTCACTCATGAAATAATCAATGGTTTTCCTCTAATTTTCATGATTCATGCCCGTTGGAGGGTTGACTCTTGCTTATTCTACATGTCGCCGCTAATAGTGTCGCCGCTATTGGTGTTGTACGAAATAACCCCCGCCGTTAGATCAGAAGACTGATAAACGGCCACAACTAACTCGAAAGGCGTGGAATGGGTCGCTGATCAATAGCGGTGACATGTCACCACTAATAGTGTCACCGCTAATAGCTCATGTCGTCGCTATTGAGAACAATTCTTGTAGTGTAAGGCATTGTCTATATTACTGACGCTAAGGGTTCTCAACAGTTTCTTAGTCAATTTATACACTCAAATCATCTTTAAATCTTAGCCGTTTTAATGAAGTGGTTATCACTTTCTTAGGCAGTTGATCAGTTTTATTCGGTTTACATGCACTCCCCTCCACTCCTGCCTAAATCTTACTTGTATTCTTCCTCATGTTCTTCAACCATCCTACATTCCCTTTGACTAAAAACACCCACTATCTAAGTAATATATATAAACCATTGTTTATGGGAATTCTAGGCGCAAATCAAGAGGTTATGGTCAGTTGGAGCTTCGAACAGATCGTCATCCTTCATCCTTTAAGGGGCGACAACTACACCATGGGTTTGCCAACAACATATTATGGACATTTGAGGAAGGGGATTTTAGTGCATATAATGTGGTAGGCTGCCGAAGTTGTTCATCTATTAGGGAGAAGAAACAACGACATAAAGTATACTCTGAGAGAACCCAACCCAGAAGATGTCAACACTGATCTAACCCCAATTGAAAGCATTTTAACTTTCTAACTAGAGAGCTTGGAATCAAATCTCTTAATAATGAGATTTAATCCTTGAGTTTTACTCACATTAGAGGCCACAGGAATACCCAAGTAAGTTATAGGGAACTTATCAGGTTTACAACCTATAACTTTTAAACACCAATCCACCTCAAATGTGTTCAGTACCAGTACCAAATAAGCAAGACTTATCAAGATTTATTTTTAGCTCGCGGACTTACCTTAGAGCTCTAAATGTTTTTCATAGACCACTCCCTAACTAACATAATATCATCAACAAAGAATAGGTGTGATACATAAATATCATGTGAATTGAATTAGCTCCATTAAGAGATCGAAATGAATAAGGTCTTGAAAGACGAATTTTTTTCCAAAATGGTATAGTTTAGAGAAAAAGAGTGAAAAATGGTTATTTGACTAGAATTATGTGGTTAATGGTAATACCGCTCTTCCTAAGAGCAGTTTCTTCACAATCTTAAACTTCCAATAATTGGGTTGTCAGTCAATGTCAGAAGCAGCTCTTGGCAGGAGCGGTTTTAGTAACTCCGTTACCATCTCCGTTTGCTCTGTTTACCACGTCACCATCTCCGTCTGCTCTGTTTATCACCGTTTCTTGCTTTAATAAAACAAGAAACTGCTCCTGCAAGGAGCAGTTTCTCACCCATTAAAGCTAAAAAAGAAACCGATCCTGATAGGACTGATATGATTGCGTAAAAACAAAGTACAATAAATTTATTATTATAACTAAGATACGAATGTTAAATGGTGTCAAGTGATGAATATTGAAAGGTGTCAACTTTTAAAAAATTAATGTTAGTGATGTTTAAAAAAATTACTTAATATTTTAAAGTTCACCTAATATATACACATATTATTATGCATCTATATCAACTTTTTTTACACACCGGTTTATTTGTTTGAGAAGGAAAGATCAGCTTTAATAGGTGAGAAATTGCTCTAACAGGAGCAGTTTCTTGTTTTTATTTGGTTGAGGGAGAAGCAGCTTCTAACAGGAGCGGTTTCTTTATTAGCTTTAATGGGTGAGAAACTGCTCCTTGCAGGAGCAGTTTCTCGTTTATTTAAGCAAGAAACGGTGATAAACAAAGCAGACGAGGATGGTAACGGTGGCAAACAAAACAGACGGAGATGGTAACAGAGTTCCTGAAACCGCTCTTGCCAAGAGCTGTTTCTGACATTGACTGACAACCCAATTATTGAGAGTTTAAGATTATGAAGAAACTGCTCTTGTAAAGAGCGGTATTACCATTAACCATATTATTCTGGTCAAATAACTATTTTTCATTTTTTGTCTCTAAACTATACCATTTTATGAAAAAATTCCTTGAAAGACATTGTTTAGGGCTTTCACGGCAATAATAAACAGAAATGGCGAAAGAGGAACTCCTTGCCTTAGACCACACTCCACTTACAACTCCAAGGTGGGTTGCCATTAACCTACACCGAGGATTTAGCTAAGAAAAGGCAATACTTTAACCGGTTGATTCAAGTCGGTCTGAATCCCATAAACCAAGAAAAGTGAAAACATAATCCCAGCTAAACAAGTCAAAAGCTTTCTCAAAGTATATTTTTAACATCATATACCGATCCTGTCACATCCCGGCGGAAGCGTGAAATGCTTAGGGTGTGACTTGTTTGCTCAGAACTCATTGATTTACAATTACCACAACATATCACATAAATATATATATTTCATGATAAGGCATAATAGGTTCATATAATATCACACAACATAACCAGGATTAATAAGGAGTTAGGATTACATCAATTCATCATAGTCAAAATTTGAACTAACGTAACCCTATTACATTAAAAGCCTAACAGTAACATCTTCAGAGACGATGGTAGTGGGCATCCACCGACACACTAAGATCATACAGATTTACTGTCAGGTTCACACAAACTTTCCCCACAACTTCTCCCCATCCATTATAAACATCAAAGGAGAACATTAAGCTGTTAGTCATGGTGAATTCCTGAAAAAGCATACTCAAAACAATCAACATAAAGTTGGTGAGCTTCACAGGTTTATCATATAACATCGATGCATTATACACAACCAAACCTTACATAATAACCAGACCATTCATATCTGTCATAACATATTTCATAAATCAGATAATATAGCAACACAATACTTATCTTATTGGTGCAGGAAATATTTTCCTAGTAGCGCTACCAATATTATCTAACGGTTCCACATCCGAATTAATGGTTGTGACATAATTCTCATAAGATAATGCATCAGATAGTATGCTTTTTCCCCAAAACTTTTATAAAAACAAAAAAATGGGCCATGAAACTCACCTTTTCTCCAAATGATAACCTATACAAGAAAATATTCATAATTCAGAAAATGTATATTTCTTTAACATTTTTAGCACCTCAGATTGAAGAATTTATTTTATAAATCATGTTTTAGTATAAATTCCGAAATTTTTACAGTGGATGTATCATGATGTTAGGTAAAATATACTAAAATTTCATATTCAAATTATTTTCAGGCTAATTTTTATTATTTTTACATTATTCACATAATTCTTTAGAAATACCTTCGGGCCTCTAAAATTTGTCAAATTTTGGCAGGTTAATAATCATAATTCGTAAAGTTTTTCAGAATTTTCTCATGCTCTAAACTATAGCAGAGCTATTTTTATAATTTTTCCTATTTTATCTTTATTTTGCTAAAAATACCAGATCATGTCCAAAAATTCTATTCTTCATACAAACTGTTCCATTTTTATTCTTATATTTTCTATAAATTTTCCATAATTTATTTCATACCTTAATTATTTTTCCCGATTTTTGTTTAACAGAATAATTAAAAATTAATATTTCAGAAAGTGTTTTGAGTTAGGTTACGAAATTTTTCCAGTGGGTTCTATAATTCTTTATAGTCAGTACATAATTTTTCTATAACTTTACTAGGATCAGTTCTTTTAATATAATTTTTCTCTTTTTATCCTTAAATATTGCATGTAAATTAATTAATTCATAGGAATGTTACCAAATTTTGCAGAGTTTTATTCCCTAATATTCTAAGTATGTTTTTAATGTTTGTTCCCACAATCACAGTTTATTTATATACAAAATTGATTTAACAAACCATAACTAGATTTTAACCCTTTTGTTGATAATTTCTTGCTAAAACTTTGATTTTTAAGATTTGTTTTACTTATTTCAGATTTTTAAAAATCTTTCTTTTTGTCTGAGAAATAAGTTTGATTTTTGTGTGTTTTTATAAAAACCATGAATGTTTAATCAAAAGGGTTAATCACATGTGTTTGTATTAACACATGTTTGTTTTTCATAACTTAATTTAGTAGGGTTTTAGGGGTTAAAACCTTGATTTTGACAGAAGGAGAGTGTGAGAAGGAGGGGAGGATGATCTAAGCTTGCTTGGTTTTGGTGTTCTGGAAAATCTTTCGGGAGATGGTGCTTCCACGAGGCTTGGATGTTGCTGCCTTGTATCCGAGGGTATGTGACTGAGTGAAGTTGAGGATGGTATTTGGTTGTAGAAGTGGTGACCAAGAAGAGGGTTCGTGGCTTATGATGGTGGTGTTCGGGAGTAGTAACCGAAAACAAGGTGATAGGATATGGTGGTGATCGAAAGTTTTTGAGGGAATGGTGTTGGTTTGGAATGATGTATGTTGATGGCTGGCCGAGAGTGATATTGTAATCGGTTCCAAGATGTGAGAGTGATATGGTTGTGGTTAAGGGATCAAAGAGGGTGTTTATATATTAGTTTTCATTAATGGGAAGTAATCATTATGGCTATACCATAGCCTTGGTGAGTAAGCCGTGTATGTGGCAAGCTTCTAGACACTAGGTGCAAGGTGGCGCATGTATGGGTGTGGAGGTGTCTTGGGCCGATTTTGAGGTGTTAATCACTTCTTTAATCGGGTGGTTAATCTCTAATGAGCCGAGGCTTTTGATGCTTTAGTTAGTGTTTTATATGTTTAAGGTTTACTTAGTTTAGTTTTGATGTCAAGTTCTTTTGATATTATCTTTGTATTAAGGTGTTTGGTTGGTTGATACTTTGGTTTACTTAGTGTTTGTTTCAACCGAGAATTGTTAATAAAGAGGTGGAGTTGGCTGCCATTAAGGAACTCTGTTAGGACCTGGTATTTGAACGAAATACCGAGTGATTGCGTGTTGAACCAACTCAAATAGTGCGGAATCCTATTTGATTGGCGATCCAATCAGTGAGAACACACGATGAATCAATCAAGAATTGATTTCAACGTCAGAAATCGATTAGGAACCGATCTGATGTGTTCTATGAACTTGGAGAACGATTTGGGAGGCTTCTGGACGGCTAGGGTACGTCTGGAGTCGTAATGGGACGAATTCTTACGTTTTCCCACGAATTGGGTCTATTTATAGGTTAGTATTGGTCAATCGTGCGACTGAACCATAAGTATGGTTCAGTCGTGCGATTGAACCATGCGGTTGATTCATCCGCACGACTGAGTGTTCAGTCGTGCGATTGAGTCAATCTTATGTGTCAATCATACGACTGATCCAGTCTCCTGGTTCAGTCGTGCGATTGAGTCAATCGTATGAAGTTATTCATGCGTGTGGTCCATTCGCATGGGCCATCCGCATGACAACTTCATTAAGTTAAGTTTGAATGTTCTATTTAATATAACTTAATGTGCACTCATTCAAATATTCATAAGCCCAATCAATTCAATCACAACTCATTAATGAAATATTGAACATTACAAGTAACAACCAATTCATATCATTTCATTAATCAATTACAATTACATCAAAATCAGACAGACAAGTTCATTACATTACAAATCATGATCTAGGGACATACATGTATCAACAAACTCCCCCTTGGACCTAGATCTATCTATTCTCTTGTCTTCTGCATCACCTCCTTATACTTCTTGTACTTCTCCTCTTTAGTGACTCCTGCGTGTATCTCAAAAGCAAAGCAGAGTCTTATAACGTTTTGGAATTGGAGGGCTTGTACAATATCTTGCGTGTCATAGAATAGTGGCCACTTATATAATGTGTAGACATCATTAGCAGATAAGTTGGTTAGCCACATTGGGTCAAATACCCTGATAGTATCCATTTGGCCCTCTCTGTTTAGAACTATGACTGCTTCAGCTGTTCTCCAATCGTAGTACCACCATTTGAAGTGGGGAGTGAAGTCCTGTGGCATTTCCCTTAGAGGGATTCTTGACATTGTTCGCGGGGGACTCCACTTCAGCACTATCTTTGGCTTACCAGTTATGGGATCAACTTCAGAACGTCTGATATACCTCGTAGGTTGTTGAGGTTTGAAGTTGACCCACCTGGTGTGGTACTCTTTCCTCAGGGCAGCCTCAAACCAGCCTGACATCTTTCTCGGGTCAGCATACAGCAGCTTTAGTTTAGCCAGCTGGTTGAGCTCAAAACCAGGTAGAGTCTTCAGATCATGTGGGAACCTGAAGTACTCTATGCCCTGCTCCCTCTTAACTGCATAAGCGTTAAGGTCTTCAAAATAAGCCCAAGAGATAATCCTGCCCGACACCTTATGGTGTTTCTTGACTTTGTAGAGCTTGGTGTAGGCATCTCTCTTTGGTGCAGCCCGCTGGGCTCTCACTTCCTCAAAACAGGCAGCCCATTCAGCCTTACGAATATCTACATCTGCATTGGAGGCTTGGGCTGTTTCTTCAGTCTTTTCTGCTTCTTGCTCCATCTTGTTGAGTACCTCAAAAGTATCACTGACTAGGGATTCACCCAAATTGGGGACCACATTTCCCTCGGCGTCAGCATACTGAGGATACTCTTCTGCAGTGATGTCTTCAATCTCAACCTCATCAATGTCGTTCAGTTCCTCATCACTGGTTGAGTCCACTGTTGGAGCATCCTTCACGATTTCATCGGGATTGAGTTTGAACATTTCAGCTATTTGCTCATCAGACAGGTCATGAATTATCTCCCCTTCTTCAGGGGTATAACTCACAGACCGTCTTACTATCCCTTGTAGGTCAAGAATCATGGTTAACTGAGTCTTGACCATTTGAAGGGGAGTAAAGTCAAACTCATCCCTTTGAAAGTTTGGATCTGTTTGATATAAACATTCAACACATAAATCATTAGTAATTAATCAAACAGACATATATTAACTTAATAATATATAAACATTTAATACATTTGTTTTTCATTACATGATTCAAGTACAAAGTAAATAAATACATAAAACATCTAATCAGTACTTTGGTCTGAATCTGTGGAGTGTCGCTCGGAGGAGCAGAAGTAGTGGATGACTGGTCTTGTCGACGTTTGGATCTCCGCTCCTGACCTGAGGCAGAGGCCGATGCAGCCGCATCCCCTCCTTCTGCCTCGTCATCATCATCATGTCCTTCTGTCCTCTCTTCTTCTGTCTCCTCATCATCATCATCTTCCTCATCATCATCCTCATCTTCATCATCATCATCTCCGTCATCCCCGTCACCCTCCTTTAGCTTCAGGGGCTCATCCTTCGACCCCTTCAGCCTCAGCATGATAGTCTTGTTGGTCGACTCCAACTCCTCAATACGTTTGGCGGACTGAGCCTGAGTATCTTGGAGTTGGGACACCTCAACTCTCTGCTGGTCTATGACCCGAGCTTGCTCTGCCAATTGCTGAGATTGGGCAGCAGCCAAGTCGGTCAGTCGGCGGATCTGTGCCGCCTTCTCCTCGTCAGCAGCAAGCAGACGCATAACCATACGGTTTAGCGCTGAGAGCTGCTCCTCTACCCCAATGTGAGGTAGAGTGAATCCATGAACCTGTGAGGGCTGGGCTGACGGTCCAGCCTGATGTGTGGTGGTGGTGGCAGTGGCTGTGGTGAATATGGGTCGGTGTGCTGATGGTGGTGAAGTGGGGGTGAATGGTCTGGTGATGGATGGGATAGATATAGTGGTGGTGGGTAAGGTGGTGGATGTGGTAGTAGGAGTAGTGGCTGTGGTGGCTGTGGTGATGGGTGGAATCTCAGTAGTGGTGGTGGTGGTGGTGGCTGTGGTGGTAGAAGTGGTAGTCACGAAGGTCAACCGACGCTTCTTCTTCTTCAACCCATGTGGTTGAGCCATCCGCTTCCTCCTAGTCCCGGAGGAAGTAGATGCTCCCCCTGCAACTCTGCTACCTGACCCCGGAATGTAGTTAGGGTCAGTATCTCTCTCCGAGGAGTCCCTTGGGTGCTCACCAACCACCTTTAGCCCGTGGTCTGTGGGAACGACTTTGCTTCCCACAGTCCTGGTGAGGGGCTCCTCGTCTGACTCCTCCTCCTCCATGTCACCAGCAACAAACTCCTGATGGAAGCCGGCCATCTCTGCGACCTCTCCGGCAGTGGCTGACCCCGGGGGTATAACGTCTGTATCTGTGCCTCTAGATGGGGCAGGCATGTCATCCCCGGCATCGCCACTATCATCATCATCAGAGTCTGTCTCTGGTATAGCAATGTGCTCCACGTCTGAGTCACTGTCCTCGTGGCGCCACTTCCTCTTCGCTGGCGCCACGTAATCAGCCCGGGCCAGATGCCCAAATAACCTCCTGACAGGGGGCTTCACCTGCTTCCCCCTGTAAACCTTCATCCGTCCAAGAGTCGTGTCGTCCATGACCTCGAGGATAACAGCATCCTCCTTCTCCTTCGGTAGGGAAGGAAGCTTCTGATCAATGATCATCTGTAGGAATCTAGGGTACATACAGAAGCCTTCCTTCCCCTTCCCCTCGAGGTTCTCCACCAAGTAACTGAAAATCATCCTGGAGAAGCTGAACGGATGGTTCAGCACCAACGCTGCATAAGCGTTCTGGATCTGGTCCGAGAGCTCATCAAATCCACCCTTCCGTGATGCTATACACTTCAGCAGCACGTGCGCAAGGTACTTAAACTGGGGACAGAGGTTACTCTTGTTGAGTACCCCGGCATTGATGTCCCCAGAGTACTTGGCTCTCATGAAGCATCCACGGACAGTGAGGGGGTGTAGACGTGTGGGACACTCAGCATCGTCTCCAAACTGAAGAACTATCCTCAGATCCTCCTCAGAAATAGTGATAGCCTCACCAAAAATCGAGCTCCTGATGCAGTGAGGCTCGGTGGATCTGTCTACCGATGCGCCATCCCAAAAGGCCTGCTGCACTGATCTGTACGGTGTGCAGGGAGTAGATATAGCATACGCGATCCTGGATCTCTGAAGGAAAGTAATAATGCCAGCAAAGTCGGCTGCATTCCTGGAAGTCAAGTCCAGGTGAGCACAATGTTGTGCTTAGTGCTCATATTCCATCTACTCGCCATCTGTAACACATAATAACATAAACGTTAGTTTCATTGGCTAAGAGTATAAAGCAACACTTAAACTTTGAATAAAAGTATCTGTCATGCGACTGAGGTTGTACGACTGAAGACAGTCGTGCGACTGAATCATGCGATTGAGGTTCAGACGTGCGATTGACCTCATACGCACGACTGAGTGTGCGACTGGACTCATGCGCATGTACTCTTGTGCGGTTACACCAGTCGTGCGACTGAGTCTCATTCGCATGGTTCAGTCGTGCGATTAAGTGATTCGCACCCTTCAGTCGTGCGACTGAAGTTCATCAGGACGACCAGTCGTCTGTCTCATTGTTCAGTCGTCCCAAGATCAAATCTACGCAGAATAAGTTTTATCATTCAATTAACCGGTTCTTTAGTGTCGCCTACTCTTCCCTAACAACCTATTTTAACCAATTTTAACATATTACTTAGTTTTAATAGGTTATTAGGGTTTGACTTCGCGGTTCGCCTTCACAGTCGTATTATCCAATTAGGGTTTCATTCTTTCTGATTTCGATGGATTAACTTCAAATACCTGTACGATGATGAACGAACGTTAGTGATCACAGAATCAGCAAGAAAAATCAAGCAGAGAAAATTTGGGCAGAGTAACGGTACATATGCGAATTAGGGGCGATTTGCGAATGAGGAGTCTCTGCGACCGACTCCCCTCTATTTATATCCACCCTAGTTCCAATCGTGCGACTGAGTTCATTCGCACCTTTCAGTCGTGCGAGTGGGACTCAGTCGTGCGATTGGGTCAGTCGCCCTTCTCCAGTCGTCCGACTGAAGTTCAGTCGTGCGACTGACTCACTCGTTCGCATTTAAGCATCCGATTGGACTAATCGTATGTTCCATTCGTGCGAATGGACTTCATTCGTATGGTTAGTCCATACGTATGGTCCATTCGTGCGAATGGGTCATACTTAGTTAATTTTTCTGCTATTTTACCAATTTACCTTTAGACTCTTTTATATTAATTAAATTAACGTTATGACCTTTTGATCATCTCAGACATGATCCTTTTATCTTAAAACACTTTGATCACCTCAGACGTGATCCTTTTACCACTTTGGTCACCTCAGACGTGACCCTTTTAAAATACTTTGTCACCTCAGACGTGACTGATATAACCTTTCAAAGAACATATGGTCATCTCAGACATGACCCTTTTAGTGAGTTTATTCCTTCTGATTTTCCTGATGTAGCCCGACACTTGACTCAAGTTAAAACTTAAAACAAACTAACTAATTTAAGACTTTAAACTAATTACATAATCAGACATATTTTTGGCTTTTTGTGAGAGATAAATCCAGAGATTGATATCTACGGGATTTGGATCGGGAGTAGATAGCTTCAACTTAGGTTGATCACATCTGGACCAATTCAATTTTTGGAATCATACAGGCAATTCAAATCATTTGGGACTCGTTATAAAACCTTTTGATGCTCAAGTTCTCGATGTTCATCCAGAGTCGTTAGCAACATAAGGAAATCATACTGAAACTCTTAGGTTTTCACATTGATTTGACCTTTGAGAATGTAGCCACAATGATTGTCAGTATGTTTGTCCACTTAAATCCATACACAGACTTTTGACACAGACTGGTGACTTATTTAGGTGTAATTATTTCAACTAACACTTGTGGATCCCACACTTATATGGTAATCAACATCCCTCAGGAGCTTTTGAGCGGTCTACGGGTATTATTACAAGAAGAGACTATTCTTAGAGCTTTCAAAGAGAAGCCTGTCCTCAGGTCAGTGCCATCGCACAGCAGAGAGGCGGCAAACAACAATGAATTCTAGAATATCTAGGTTATGCTTATCCTCAGGTCAGTGCCATCGCACAGCAGAGAGGCACATAACCTATCTCCTTGTTAGAGCAGCTTATTTTATTTTGCACAAAATGCACCAACAACATAAGTCATTAGCTTTATTGCATTTGTCTTTCATTTTTTTCTTTGCTTTGCTCTAGTTATGGTCATCCGCACACATTTGTGGCGTTTACTTGCTCATTACCCCTTATTGGAATATTGTTGATTGTGTTAACCAGTGATAAGATGGACGCCCACAGTCAGTTGAACACTTTAGTTTTATCTTGAAATCACCAATCCGGTCTAGTTGTCTATTGTGTTGAATCTACCAACATATCATATATGGTCTAGCAGCCTCTAAGTCTACTTTCTTTGTGTCACCTTAGGAGTTGCCAGTTTTCTATCATCTTTCCTTTTAGTATTGCTTAGACTACACAGATTTATTACTTTGAACTTTTGCATATTACTAACACTTAAATTTTAAAGTCCCTCTTGATTTGTTCCTGTGTACTATCATTTTCCAAAGGTATTGAATCGGTATCACAGATACAATCTACCTTATTTCAGCTCGCTACTCCTTCTCCCTCATTTTTTTTTTTTTTTTTTTTTTTTTAATGTTAACTTGCTGACATATTCTCCCCCTAAAATACTAAAATCATTTCTGGTTTAATTATTTTAGGATTTTAATAAACAGCAAGAGAACATGAGTTTAAATAAAATTAAAATCAAATAACAAATCAAAATAAATAAAATAAAATTTAAGTACACGACATCGGACTACACATTTTCATCATCAGGAATTACCTCACTTTTCTTTTTAACACCGTTGACCTCTAATAAATATTGAAAACGTGGTTTATCAAAGGCTTTAGTATAGAGGTCAGCGCGTTGAAAATCAGTATTAATTTTAACCACATCAATTAAGTTCTTTTCAAAACAATCTCTTATGAAATGGTATTTAATACCGATGTGTTTGGTCTTAGGATGTTGGACCGGATTTTTAGTTACTGCAATTGCAGCAGAGTTATCAACAAAAATAGGAGTAGATGAGAATTTTAAACCGTAATCCCGCATTTGCTGTTGAATCCAGATGATTTGAGAACAGCAACTTGCAGCAGCAACATATTCGGCTTCACAGGTTGACAAGGCAACCGATGTCTGCTTCTTACACTGCCAGGTAACTAATCTTCTCCCAAAGAATTGACACCCTGCTGATGTAGACTTGTAGTTCATCTTGCAGCCCCCGTAATCCGAGTCACTATACGCGGTAAGCTCAAAGTCATCATCATGAGGGTACCACAATCCAAGTGTGGGTGTACCCTTCAGATAACGAAAAATCCTCTTGACCCCGATCAGATGGTTGACCTTTGGTTTAGCCTGATATCTTGAACATAGACATGTAGCATACATAATATCAGGTCTTGAGGCAGTGAGATACATGAGGGATCCGATCATTCCTCGGTACATAGTGGCATCTACTAGATCTCCATTATCATCCGGTGCTATATCATGATTAGTAGCAAGTGGAGTCCCAGCAGCAGAAGCATTCTCCATGTCAAAGCGACTGAGAATGTCTCCTACATACTTGGTCTGATGTAGAAAGATCCCATTAGGTGTTTGATCCACCTGTAACCCGAGAAAGAACTTCATCTCCCCCATGGCACTCATCTCAAATTCTTTCTTCATTACTGCTTCAAACTCTTTACATAACTCTTCGTTCTTTGACCCGAAGATTATGTCATCAACGTATATCTGTACAAGCAGTAGGTCGCCATCCTTTTCCTTAATAAACAGTGTACAGTCAATTACTCCCCTGCGAAAGCCGTGTTTCACAAGATGAGTTGAGAGTTTCTCATACCAAGCTCGAGGAGCTTGATGAAGCCCATACAAAGCTTTGTCGAGCTTGTAAACTCTATCCCGATGATAAGGATCTTCAAAACCCTCGGGTTGACTTACGTAGACTGTTTCTCTGATTTCTCCATGAAGGAATGCACTCTTTACATCTAATTGGTAGACTTTGATCTTCATGTACGATGCATAGGCAAGGAAGATACGAATAGCTTCCATCCTTGCCACGGGTGCAAACACCTCATTGTAGTCAATTCCCTCGACTTGGCGAAAACCTTGAACCACCAGTCGAGCTTTGTTCCTGATAATGACCCCTTGGTCATCCTTCTTGCATTTTAGTACCCATTTAGTGCCAATGACTTTAGCACCTTTAGGTTTATCAACCAGTGTCCATACACCTAACTTCTTAAACTGCAGAAGTTCTTCTTGCATGGCACTCACCCACGCCTCATCATTGAGTGCTTCACTGACATATTTTGGCTCAACCTGCGAGACAAAACATCGATAGGCACCATCATGAATGTAACCTTTCTCCATAACCGAGGCGTAATCAGCTGAGTACAACTGATTTCGGGTTTGTACTCCTGATCTGACATCTCCAATGACATTGTCAAGGGGATGATAAACATTTAGTCGTGATCCTGGAGTAGTAGGAACAGCTACCTCAGAGCCAAGATTATGAACATTTGGTTCTGCATCTGAGGTAGTTGGAGTTTGAGGTTCTGAAGTCGAAGGTGCATCACTCGTAGATGCTTGTGGACTTGCTGGAACTGGAACCTGTTCCTCCTGACTGTTCTGGTCATCTTCTTCAGCTTCATCTTCAGAGGAGGAGTCACTGTCGTCGACTACTCCCCCTGACTGAGTAGATGATTCTCCCTGTGTGCTAGATGGTGTATTCAGAATATCATACATCATCCTAGTTGCTAGCTCATCATCCGAGGGAGAGAGAGGTATGTTGAAGGATTTGAAGAATCCATCATAATCGAAGAAGTAGGCAGGTCCTTTTCCTGTAGGTGGTGTGGTATATCTCTGAACGTCGACATTACACCACACTTCTACAAGACCCGTTGAGTTATTGTAAACTCGCTTATTCGGTATGTTGTATCCTAGAAAGATTCCTTCATCTGCCTTCTCGCTGAATTTTCCTTCTTGCGTCTTCTTCAGAAGTGTACATGGCGCGCCAAAAGGTTCAAGATACTCCAAATTCGGTTTGCGTCTTTGTAGTAGCTCATAACATGTCTTTCCGTGGCGCTTGACTATTAGGACTCGATTCAGTGTATAACATGCATTTGCTACTGCCTCATTCCAGAATTGGATAGGCAGTTTCGAGTCCGCCAGCATAGTCCGTGCAGTCTCTATCAAGCTTCTATTTTTCCTCTCAGCAACTCCATTCATCTGAGGCGTGTATGCTGAAGTGAATTGATGAACAATCCCCTTTTCCTTGCAGTATGCCTCCATCCATTGATTCTTGAATTCGGTCCCGTTGTCTGAGCGTACTTGTCTAACCTTTAGCTTGTAGAGAGATTCCAGAGTGGTGACTAATTCCTTGAATGACTCAAATGTTTCTGATTTGGATTTCAGAAACATTACCCAAGTGAACCTTGAGTAGTCATCAGTGACCACAAAACAGTACAGATCGCCTGCAATGCTCCTTGTACTGACTGGACCAAACAGATCCATGTGAAGAAGTTCAAGAGGAAGTTCTATTGAATGAACTTTCTTTTCCTTATGAGACTTCTTTGTCTGTTTGCCTTTCTTGCAAGCTACACAAAAGTCAGGAAGTTGGAAGTTCTTGACATTTACTCCTCTCACTAAGTCCTTCTGAATCAAGTGATTCATCTTCCTTTGACTAATGTGTCCCATTCTCCTATGCCAGGAGATTGAGTCCTTCTCAGTAGCTTTAGATAGAAAGCACTGCACTTCTTGATCCGTTGGAGCAGCTGTTGACAGATCCAAGACATATAGATCCTTATATCTTGAAGCAGTCATCAGAACTTGATCCTCTGGAATCATATAGTCTTTCTTCAGCACGTAACACTTGTTGTTGTCGAAGATGACTTTAAATCCTTTATCGCAGATTTGGGAAACAGAAAGCAAGTTATTTTGAAGTTGTTGAACGTAGTTCACCTTATCAAACTTAACTTTCTGATTTCCCACTTCTCCCTGTGCTGTGATGTATCCTCCCTTGTTTCCTGCAAAGGAAACATGCCCTCCTTTTATTTGTTTGACATTTGATAAAAGGGCTCTATTTCCTGTCATGTGCCTGGATGCTCCGCTGTCTATAATCCACGTGTTAGTCTCAGCGCTATACCGAACACCCTGCACATATCAAGTAAATGTATTAGTTTAGGTTAGGAACCCAAGCCTTTACTGTCTTGGGTTTCCCAGAGGCATCACACATCATAAACTCTACCCATTGACCTTTAGAAGGTGAGGGTAACTCAGATTCCTTCTTGTCATCAGTATCAGTCACACAGGTAGTCTTCTCTTTCCATAAGCCAGATTTGTGCAATGCCTGTTTATGATAAACAGTCGTCTGGCTTACAGGTTGGACTTTAGGTTCACTAGATCTTCTAGGTGGAGTTAGAGAACTCCTCTTAGAAGACCTAGGTCTAGAGTCCTGAAGATCAATCTTCTTCCTAGGTGTCTGATAGAAAGGACAATAGGAAGCAATATGTCCACATTCTCCACAGTTGTAGCACAATCTGCTATCAACCTTATAGTTTGACTTTCTTTGTGGAGAAATGCGTGACACTTTAGTAACATCAATCACTTTAGGTTTTGACTCTTGCATGTTTGATGTTTTCTCTGGTTTAACAAATTTAACTGTTTTAACCTGTTTAACTTGTTCAACCTTTTGGTTAACTGGTTTTTGACTTGTAGCATGTGAAAAATTAACATTTGAAGTCTTTTTGGGTTCTGATTTGACTCTGTTTGACCCTGACTTTAAGTTAACTTTTTCAAATTCATTTTCCAGATTAACACAAGGCAATTTACCCTTTGCCTTTGAAGTGGCCTCCTTTTGTTTCTGTCCAGATTCAGTAGATGAACATGATGTGTCTGGATCAGTAACAAGAGGAGTGGTCACCACATGATCCTTGATTGGGTTGTTGTTTACTGGTTTAGACTTGGTGTTCATCAAGGTCTCAGGTGGTGGTGGAACCACTTTGTAGCCTAATCCCTCCCCATTATTTCTTTCTCTCACTAAGTGTTGAACTATGTGTGAAGAACTAGTCCAACTATGCAGTTTCTGTTTTAAGGAATTAACTTCTACTTCTAGAACTGCCTTTTGTTTCTTAGTGTCCTCTAGGGAGTTTAGATAGTACCTAATGTCATTTGATTGATTAAAGGCAACTACTTCGGTTTCCCTAAGTTGCTTAGTCAATAGGTCTATCTTTTCTTTATAACTATGCTCATTTTGTTTTAGAACTCTATTGGCCTCAGTGCATAGTTGTAAGTCCTTTACTAAGTTATCATTGTGATCTAATAACCTAGCAAATTTTTCATCAATGCTATTCCTAAACATATCACAGTTAGAACAAGCATGATTATTAAACAATTGGTCAGTTGTACTTACCTGTGTTGTTTCAGAAGAGTTAGCCATCAACGCAGCATCAGACGTCTCTGGTTCTGGTGATTCTGACTTTTCTGAATCTGACTTGGAAGTTTCCTCCTTTGGTGTGTAACTGACTTCAGCTGCAGTTGTTTCTTCACTGTGTGACATTGCTATATCAACTGCTAAATCACCTTCACTCGCAGAATCATCATCAATATCTTCAACACTGGCAATGTTAGATTCTGGGTTGACAAATCTAAAACTCCAGTCCTGTCCTTCATCATCATGAGCAGTCAAGGCTTTTGGGTCCTTGTTTGATGAAGTAGAACTAGAGGCTTGCTTGTCTTGGTGAGTAAAGGATGAGAACGGGTTCCCATTACCCGTCTTCTTTGGTTTGACACATTCCCTCTTGAAGTGCCCTTTCTCTCCACAGTTGAAGCAAGTCACCTTGCTCTTGTCAAAACCAAATGTGGTATCCTTAGTAGCTATCAAGTTCTGTCCAGTCTTCTTAACAAACTTCTTCGCCCTTCGGACAGCGCTAGCTAAGGCCCACATTATATCCATCTTTCCAGCTCCATTTCATCTACCTGCTCGTAGTCTTCATCTGCCAAATGACAGTTTCCAATCTTCCCAGCCACAAGTCCATCATATGAATGAACTACTGCGGCGAGAAGATCCATATGCTCTCGTGCTACTTCTACAGTCACATTACCGAGGTTCTCGGTCTTCAATTTAGTAGCACTTGCTTCTGATCCAATATAATGGGTACATGATGACCCTGACGTGTCTGATCCAGAAGTAGAAGCATGTGAAGGACCTGACGAGCTAGACACAAATGCTGTCTGGAGAGGTGCTCCAGAATGTCTTAGCTTGAGGCGTGGCATTGTATAAAGCTGGGTTTTGTGTATATGAGACTTCTGTGCTCTATACTTCATCCTTAGTGCTTCTTCACGCAGTCTAAGAATAAAGTCATTTATATCCAGCTTTATAAGTATACCATTCTGTCTAAGATTAGACACGAATGAGGCCCACTTATCAGGCAATCCATCTGCGAAGTTGCTTACTTTTCTTCCATAGTTGTTCTCCACTCCATGTGTATGCAACTCGCTCATCAAATGGTAGAATCTGTCTATGACTTCATCTAAACCCTCGTTACCAATTGATGAGAAGTTATCGAATTCCTTCTTTAACTCCTTTGCTTTGATTGCCTTTAACGATGCATTCCCATCATACCTTTTCTCTAGCTCATCCCACAGTTTCTTGGACTGCTTGTTCTCTGAGTACTGGTGGAATATATCTTTGGGGATCGACTGAGTTATCATCGCATAAACTCTTTTCTCAGCATTATACTTTACTTTCTGTGCGTCAGTCATCCCACTTAACGTTAATTTCACTCCATCTGCTCCCACCGGTGTACTATACCCAACTTCGATAGCTTCCCACAGATTAGGATCTACTCCATTGAGGTAGATCTCAAAACGTTGTTTCCAGTGAGGAAACTCATCTAAAGTCAAGAGCTTTGGTGGTTTATTGTGAATACCCACCTCACTCTCAAGCAGCAGCAGGTTCTGAATTCTTGAGTCCTTCCCCGCAGTAAAGGCTGACATCTGATCTTCCATGGTTACTAAACTTAGAGTCTAATCAAATCAACTTTAACTGATGCGACTGAAGGATGCGAATGGTCTCTCGTGCGTATGAACTCTGCGATTGGTTCAACCGTGCGACTGAACAGGGCGAATGGTTCAGTCGTGCGAATGAATCTGGTGCGTATGAGCTATGCGAACGAACGGTTCAGTCGGCCGAATGAGGGTGCGACTAGGTCCAGTCGTGCGAATGAACACTGCGAATGAGTCTAGTCGTGCGAATGAGTCACTCGTGCGACTGAAGCTGCTGTTTTGCGAAAATTTCTAGGTTTGACGGGTTTCAGCCGTAAAAATTCGAAATTTTGCAAGTCCAAATCGTCTAAGTCCGTAGAAACTGAACTTCAATGAGCAGGGAACGTCCAAGATCACTTTTGATGCAAAAGATTGCGTTTTTCGTGCAAAAACACAAACTTTTATGCAATCTTGATTGAATCAACACGAAATCAAGAGCCAAAGCTCTGATACCACTTGTTAGGACCTGGTATTTGAACGAAATACCGAGTGATTGCGTGTTAACCCAACTCAAATAGTGCGGAATCCTATTTGATTGGCGATCCAATCAGTGAGAACACACGATGAATCAATCAAGAATTGAAATCAACGTCAGAAATCGATTAGGAACCGATCTGATGTGTTCTATGAACTTGGAGAACGATTTGGGAGGCTTCTGGACGGCTAGGGTACGTCTGGAATCGTAATGGGATGAATGCTTACGTTTTCCCACGAATTGGGTCTATTTATAGGTTAGTATTGTTCAATCGTGCGACTGGGCCATAAGTATGGTTCAGTCGTGCGATTGAACCATGCGGTTGATTCATCCGCACGACTGAGTGTTCAGTCGTGCGATTGAGTCAATCTTATGTGTCAATCATACGACTGATCCAGTCTCCTGGTTCAGTCGTGCGATTGAGTCAATCGTATGAAGTTATTCATGCGTGTGGTCCATTCGCATGGGCCATTCGCATGAGAACTTCATTAAGTTAAGTTTGAATGTTTTAATTAATATAACATAATGTGCTATCATTCAAACAATCATAAACCCAATCAATTCAATCACAACTCATTAATGAAATATTAAACATTACAAGTAACAACAATTCATATCATTTCATTAATCGATTACAATTACATCATAATCAGACAGACAAGTTCATTACATTACAAATCATGATCTAGGGACATACATGTATCAACAATGACATACTAATCTACTCTCAGAATAAGGAAGATCATGAGGAACATTTGAGGATCATTCTGGAATGTTGAAGAATGAACAATTGTATGCAAAGTCTCAAAATGTGACTTCTGGATGCGAGAAGAGTGCCGTTGGTCATGTAGTGAACGAAAAGGGTATTATACATGTAGATCCTTCAAAGACTGAAGCAATCAAGGATTGGCCGGCACCGAAAAGGCCTACTGAGGTGCGACAATTCCTTGGTTTGGCAGGTTATTACAGGCGATTTATCGAGGGATTCTCAAAGTTAGCACAACCTCTAACTGCCCTAACCCACAAGGGTACTATTTTTAAATGGGACATCCAAGAGGAATCAGTGTTTCAGACACTTAAGGACAAACTCTGCATTGCGCTGATCCTAGCTTTGCCAGAAGGAACTGATGACTTCGTTGTTTATTGTGATGCCTCCATCCAGGGTTTGGGATGTGTACTGATGCAAGGCAACAATGTCATTGCTTATGCGTCTAGACAACTCAAGGTACATGAGAAGAATTACACAACGCATGATCTGGAACTAGGAGCTGTGGTGTTTGCCTTGAAGATCTGGAGGCACTACTTATATGGAACCAAGTGCACGTTCTATACAGACCACAAGAGCCTCCAGCACATATATGATCAAAAAGAGTTGAATATGCGGCAACGATGATGGCTAGAATTGCTAAATGACTATGATTGTGCCATCAAGTATCACCCGAGTAAGGCTAATGTGGTAGCCGACGCCCTCAACCGAAAGGAAACCCCTAAACCTCGTCGTGTACACGCGTTGTAAATGACCATCCACTCCGATCTGCCAGTGCAAATCAAGGCTACCCAATGTGAGGCCTTGAAAGTCGAGAATTTGAAGGCAGAATCCATGCGAGGCATGGAGAAACAGTTAGAGACCAAGACTGATGGAATTCGCTATTTCATGGAACGGATTTGGGTACCACAATATGGAAATTTACGAGAGTTAGTAATGGGAAGCTCATAAGTCACGTTACTCAATTCATCCGGGTTCAGATAAGATGTACCAAGATCTGAAGGAATGTTATTGGTGGCCTAACATGAAAGCTGAGATTGCTACCTATGTAGGCAGATGTTTAACTTGCTCCAAAGTTAAGGTGGAATATCAGAGACCATCCGGTTTACTTCAGCAACCGGAACTTCCGGTGTGGAAATTGGAGCAGATCTCGATGGATTTTGTCACAAAGTTGCCTAGGACTCCCAGCGGATGCGATACCATTTGGGTTATAGTAGATCGCTTAACAAAATCCGCTCACTTCCTAGCAATCCGAGAGACTAATCAAATGGATAAGTTGAAACGGATTTATTTAAGAGAAATAGTCTCCCGGCATGGTCTACCGGTATCTATCATATCTGATCGTGACGCTCGGTTCACTTCTCATTTCTGGCAATCTTTACAACGATCATTGGGAACGCGGTTGGACATGAGTACTGCGTATCATCCACAAACCGATGGTCAGAGTGAGCGTACGATCCAGACATTGGAAGATATGTTGCGTGCCTGTGTGATTGATTTTGGCAGCAACTGGGAAACTCATTTACCATTGGTTGAGTTCTCCTACAATAACAGTTATCATACATCAATAAAAGCCGCACCATTTGAGGCACTATATGGGCGTAAGTGCCGATCACCTATTTGTTGGGCAGAAGTTGGAGAAAGCCAACTTACAGGTCCTGAGCTTGTGCACGAGACGACTGAGAAGATTGTGCAAATACGTAACCGTATGGCAGCAGCACGTGAGCGACAGAAGAGTTATGCTGATAAACGTCGTAAGCCGTTGGAGTTTTAGATTGGTGATAAAGTACTCTTAAAAGTCTCACCCTGGAAAGGAGTGATGCGCTTTGGAAAGCGTGGAAAACTAACCCCTAGATACGTTGGACCGTTTGAGATTGTCAAAAGGGTTGGTCCGGTAGCCTATCTACTGAATTTACCTGAAGAGCTCAGTGGAATACACAACGTGTTTCACGTGTCAAACTTGAGGAAGTGTCTATCCGACGAATCACTTGTCGTGCCATTAGAGGAACTAGAGCGTAGCAAGATTCCCATTGTGCGCGTTAGGTGGAATTCAAAGCGTGGACCAGAGTTTACCTGGGAACGCGAGGATCAAATGAAGAAAAAATACCCGCAACTGTTCAAAGATCAGGCATCTACTTCTTAAGGTATCATTTTCACGATATCTTTTCTTTCAATTTCGAGAAGAAATTCCCTTCAACAAGGGGATGATGTCACAACTCTCACGAAACTTTAAGTTCTTTATTTTAGGTTTGTTTGAGAATTCCAAAAAAAACCCTATCTCTTTTGTGTTGCTATTGAAACCTGGTGTTCTTCGTTAATCTGATGTTCTAATTTTCTTCTTTCTTTTGGATTTACTTCAAATTTCCTATAAACCCTATTCTATGTACATTACTGATCATTGAATCGGGTTTCCTACGCTAAATCTAATGTTCTAATTTTTGGGACGAAAATTTCCCTACAAGGGGATGATGTGACAACTCGAAATTTTCAGGTTATCATCGTTATCCCTCCCCGCTATATTTTTATTAATACCTGTTTAAAATGAAATGATTATTATTTTTTTTAACTTAAGTATTCAAATAAATTAACTAAACATATAAGGTTAACTAATACTAAACTTATTTATAGTAAAGGGACCCAAAGTGTAAATTTGTCATGGTGGTTATTAATATAACCCCTTCCCTTCATTCGTGATTTCATAAGTCTCCAAACCCTAAACCGCCAAGAAACTTTTTGCCATCAATCGTCCCTTTCACACGCGCAAGGATCCTTCGGCAAGCTACTTACGATCAAGGATCTTCGTCGGCATTCGCTTGACAGCTTCCATTCGGTAGGTTACTCATCACGTTCTCATTTGTTTATATGTTCACCGTGGTTCGGTTTCGTCTCGGTTAATACCTCACCATTATGGCTCTCGGTTCGGGTCCATTTGTGAGTACGTTGGTTTCGGGGGAGTTTCGGGTTCATTGGTTGTGGCTTCTTGTTAGGCGTGAACGTATTGTTTTCGTTCGGGGTTCTACGTGATCAGCGTAATATATATATATATATATATATATATATATATATATATATATCTATATATATATATAGATATATATATATATATATATATATATATATATATAGATATATATATATATATATCTAGATATATATATATATATATATATATATATATATATATATATATATATATATATATTTATATATATATATGTGTGTGTGTGTGTGTGTGTGTCTATGTTCTGCGTGTGCATAAATGTATGTATATGCGGCTGTACATGCTTCTGCGATGAGTGTGTCCTTTCTGCGTTTGACGCTTGCTTGATACGTGTATGCGGTTACATTTAGGTGTTCAGTTTCATGTGTGCGTGATCTGCGATTGTGGTGTGTTGCGTATATATATGTGTTGTCCATATGGGAATGAGTAATGTGGTTAGCCGAGCGCGGGGGGTTTGTGGTGGTATGTGTTTTTATAAGAATAAGTATGAAAATTGTGAATGTGTGTGTGCTTGTTTTTCAATAGTGAACGTGGACGTGTGTGTATCCTTTGCATGTGAAATCTGCAGTATGTATGTGTGTGTGTGTGTATCTTGTGTGTGGACGTGTGTGTGTATCCTTTGCATATGCATGTGTGTGTGGTATGCATGTGCTTGTGTGTGAGTTATTCATGATGCATGTGTAAGTTTTGCTAGTGTGTATTTGTCACACCCCCGCTAAAAGCGGAAACACGGGGATGTAACGAGACCGGGATCGTCATAACACATGGTAAGCGATAGAGAGCAATATAAATACATGATGACAAGCGTGTCATGACGACACCCGACAACAAGCGGACTTGTGTCGTGTTTAGTCAATGTTCACGACAACATAGCCATAAGCAACATGATAATGATAACACATAATCACATAAAGATGAAAATGTAAATGTTAATTCCCACAACCCGGGAACAAGTTTCAAAAGTTGATAATTGTTTACAAGCATTAACATTGTTCAAAAGATTGTTTGTCAAAATGAGCTAAGTCCCAAAAATGCATCCTAGGGTCTCCACTAAGGCAGCACACCTAGATTCCTGGACTTGCATGATCACCTGAAAAGATATGCTTAAAACGGTCAACATAATTGTTGGTGAGCTCGCAGGTTTATGAAATAAAAATGTAAGTGATGCTGTAATATGTAAGCGCGTCGGAATACCGTGAATACAGTTTATACACAAGTAAATATCACATGACATGAGCTTTGCAACCAAACCTAGCGACGTACACAAAGAAATTGTCGGCATATATTCACCCAAGGGCCCGTTCCTGGCCACTGATGGTACCAACTAGTATACCATCGAACGAGGGTGGGGGTGTCAACCCAGTAGTACTACCAATACCTAACCGTCGGTTCCCACACTGGAATTAAATAGTTGCAAAGATAGAACCACACAGCAGACCCAAGCATGTATCAAATAGTACTTGCAACACAGTATCACGTTGATTCCTTGTATGTAAAATATATGTAAGTTGTACAGCATAAAATTGTGTAAGCATACCTTTTCCCCAATTTGTAAATGATTGAAAGTATTGTATAAGCGTAAAAGGGGCCACGAAACTCACTTGTTAGGTGGTAAGTATGTATGATCGATGTATCCCAAATGTTGAATGCAAATAAACAGTCAAACACCTATTGACAGTTATTGTATAGCATTAATGATATGATATATGTATAAGCGCGCAATAATGATGGGTCGGTTCGGGTCATATCGGCTGGGTCGCGTATAACACACACGACTGACATACGTACTAGATCTTATGTAGATCCAAGTACAAGACATTGTCGCCACTAATGATGATGTTTAAGTAAAAGTATCGTTGTTATTGAAGAAGCATTGAATAAGTGTCAATAGTTATAAGTCAATTTGGTCGTTGTAAGGCGTTAGTTCAATTTGCTCAAAATAGTTTCTGTGCCCTTTCTCACGTTGACTTTAATCTTTGTGGCTGAACAATGGCATTATTGTGTTAGTGTTACCTCGACACCACACGACATACTCACACCACACACAAGGGGTCAAACACAACAATTCAGTCGCATAACAAGGTCAGACGCACGACTCAACCTCCATTCGTGCGAATCAACCCTCAATCGTGCGAATCAGCTTCATTCGTACGATTGAGCCTTCATTCGTATGACTGGCCTTCAGTCGTACCACACAACACCCAATCGCACGACTCAACTTCCATACGCACGAATCAACCTTCAATCGTGCGAATTAGCTACTTTCGTACGACTGAACCTTCATTCGTGCGATTGGACTCCAGTCGTGCGAATCACATTCATTCGCACACATTCAGTCGGTCACCTGACTCAATCGCACACAATCATTCAATCGCATGACTCATTCGCATACACTCAATCGCACGCATGACTCAATCGCACACAGACACTCAGTCGCACAACTCAGTCGCACGACATGCCTAGTCGCACAACTCAGTCGCGCGATTGACTCAGACGCATGATCCAGTCGCACGACCCACTCAGTCGCACGGCTCAATCGCATGGATGACCCAGTCGCCTGATCTGCAGAATCGCGACTGTGGTCAGGATGAGCAGCCCCTGAGCTGCTCTAAACACGGGTTTTACACCACAAGGACCTCCAGAAACACTCAACAAACATACACAAGCATGAAACACAAGCAAAGGGACCTCACACGCACCCATACGACCTTGTGTGTTTGGGTTGGAACCCGAACACCCGAAAACCTAGTTTGACAGCCGTGAAAAGGCTAGAAAACAGACAACCAAAGACAACTACCTGCTAGAAAGGGGTAGTCTAAGCTGTAGACGGTGTCAAGACGAAGAAAACCAGACCTCTCGGGTTGGATTTGGTGCTAAAATGGTGATTTTGTGTGTGTAGAGGGTGAAGATGAAGAAGATGGTGAAATGGGGTTCTAGGGCTGATAAGGGGGTATTTTACCCAGCCCAAGTTTGCAAAAATTACAAGTTTAGTCCCTGCACTTAACCCCCGAGTTTTCCCCAAATTTTGTTCGGTTGAAAAACGACTTTGTTAGGTGTTTTATATAATTGTAAAAGTTCATTTAATGTTATCTGACTTAAGAAATGGTTATATTTAAAACATTTATTATATTATAAAATGATATATTTAACGTTTTCAAAAATGAAAGTTTTAAAGGTCTTTTTAAGGTTAACACATGGTATAACGAATGCACACACAACGATAATATTGCACACATGATATCCACATAAAGAGTCAAAAATAAAGATGAGGAATGACCAAATATAGAATAGATGACGGACAAACACGTTAATTGACGGACCTTAAGGGACGGATGTCACAGTAATCCCCAGTTGAGAGAATTCGTCCCGAAATTCAGCTGGAGTTAGGTCCAAGAGTGTCATCCTCGAAAAGATGTGGATATTTGAGTTTCATCTGATCTTCACGTTCCCATGTAAACTCTGGCCCTCGTTTTGAATTCCACCTTACGCGAACAATAGGTATCCTACTGCGCTTCAGTTGCTTGACCTTTCGATCCATGATCTCAATGGGTTCTTCAACAAAATGAAGCTTGTCGTCAATCTTGATTTCCTCGATTGGCACGTGAAGGGATTCATCGGCCAAACATTTCTTGAGGTTTGACACGTGAAAAGTATCATGCACACGCTAAGCTCTTGTGGCAACCTTAACCGGTAAGCCACTGGACCGATCCTTTCAGTGATCTCAAATGGTCCAACGTATCTTGGGGCTAACTTCCCTTTCTTTCCGAATCGAACGACTCCTTTCCAAGGGAAAACTTTGAGTAACACACGATCCCCAACATTGAATTCTAGAGGCTTCCGACGATTGTCGGCATAGCTCTTTTGGCGATCTCGCGCGGCTTTAAGTCGATCTTTGATTTGGAAAATCTTGTCTGTTGTCTCTTGGATGATCTCTGGGCCTGTCAGTTGACTTTCACCAATTTCGGCCCAACAAACGGGAGATCTGCATTTCCTTCCATACAACGCTTCAAATGGAGCACATCCAATGCTTGTATGGTAGCTGTTGTTGTAGGAGAACTCAATCAACGGCAGATGAGCATCCCAGCTACCACCAAAATCGATTACACACGCTCTCAACATGTCTTCTAGCGTCTGTATAGTGCGTTCACTTTGGCCATCTGTTTGAGGGTGATAGGCTGTACTCATGTCTAACCGAGTACCCATCGCTTTCTGTAGTGTCTGCCAAAAACGTGAAGTGAATCTCGCTATCACGGTCGGATATGATTGACACCGGCACCCCGTGCCGTGTCACGACCTCTTTGATGTACAATCTCGCCAACTTATCCATCTTGTAATCTTCTCGGATAGGCAAGAAATGTGCTGATTTGATCGTCATTCGATCAATAATGACCCATATCGAGTCATGACCGCTGTTTGTTCTAGGGAGTTTGGTAATGAAATCCATAGCTATGTTCTCCCATTTCCACTCGGGAATTTCAGGTTGCTGTAATAATCCGATGGTTTCTGATGTTCAGCTTTGACTTTCGAACACGTCAAGCATTGGCTGACGTATAAGGCAATGTCTTTCTTCATGCCTGGCCACCAGTATAGATCCTTAAGATCATGATACATCTTGTCTGCACCAGGATGAATAGAATATCGCGTCTTGTGGGCTTCATCCATGACTAAGGTTCGAACACCTCCCCATTTGGGTACCCATATGCGATCCATGAAGTACTGAATACCGTCATCCTTGCGAATCATCTGTTTATCTAACCCCCGAATTCTTCTCCCGCAAGGTTTTCTTTCTTTCAATGCCTCACTCTGTGCAATTTGAATCTGAGCTTTCAAGTTGGTTTGGATGGTCAATCCCAACGCTCGTGCACGTAGTGGTTTCACACGTTCTTTACGGCTTAAGGCATCAGCCACCACGTTAGCTTTCCCCGGATGATACCGGATTTCACAATCGTAGTCGCTAAGAAGCTCTACCCAACGTCGTTGGCGCATGTTGAGTTCCTTCTGATCCAGAATATGTTGAAGGCTTTTATGATCGGTGAAGATGATGCATTTGGTGCCATACAAGTAATGCCTCCAATCTTGAGTGCAAATACTACAGCGCCCAACTCAAGATCATGAGTGGTGTAGTTCTTTTCGTGCACTTTAAGTTGTCGCGAAGCGTAGGCAATCACCTCATTGTCCTTCTGCATCAGTACACATCCCAATCCTTGATGTGACGCATCGCAGTAACCACAAAATCATCTGTTCCGTCTGGGAGAGACAGTATTGGCGCGTTGCACAACTTCTCTTTCAACGTTTGGAACGCTTGTTCTTGTGCAAATCCCCAGTCAAACTTCTTGTCTTTCTGAGTAAGCAGGGTCAACGGTTGCGCGATCTTTGAGAAATTCGCGATGAAGCGACGATAATAACCGGCCAATCCTAAGAATTGCCGTATCTCTGATGGTGTCTGGGGCGTATCCCATTTCTTCACCGCTTCGATCTTGCCGGGATCTACGTGAATCCCGTCCTCATTAACCACATGACCCAAAAACTTCACTTCCCGCAGCCAAAACTCACACTTTGAGAACTTGGCGAAAAGTTTCTCTTCGCGTAGCAGCTCCAGAATAGCCCGAAGATGTTCTACATGATCCTCCTTTGATCGGGAGTAGATAAGTATATCGTCTATGAACACGATCACGAACTTATCCAAGTAAGGTTTGCACACCCGATTCATTAGATCCATGAACACAGCTGTGCGTTAGTCAATCCGAACGGCATGACCAAGAACTCATAGTGCCCATAACGAGTCCTGAACGCAGTCTTCGGTATGTCGTCCTCGAAAACCCTTAGCTGATGATAACCAGAACGAAGATCGATCTTTGAAAAATACGAAGCTCCTTGCAGCTGATCAAATAAATCGTCGATCCTGGGGAGAGGATATCGGTTCTTCACCGTCAACTTGTTCAGTTCACGGTAATCGATGCACATACGGAACGATCCATCCTTCTTCTTGACAAATAGTACCGGTGCTCCCACGGTGAATGACTCGGTCGAATAAAACCCTTCTCCAGTAGTTCCTGTAACTGACTAGACAACTCTTGCATCTCGGATGGCGCTAGTCGATATGCGTTTTCGCTACCGGTGTAGCTCCAGGAACCAACTCAATACGGAATTCCACCTGTCGTGGAGGAGGTAAACCAGACAAGTCATCTGGAAATACTTCTGGGTAATCCCGTACCACTGGAATATCCACCAGTTTCCTTTCTTCGTCTTTCTTTTCAACCACATGAGCCAGAAAAGCGTAGCACTGCTTTCGTAAACTCTGGCGTGCTTTCATGCAGGAAATAAGCTTTAAGCTCTTACCCGGTCGTTCTCCCTGAACCTTGAGTACTTCCCCGTTTGGCATAGGGATACGTACTACTTTGTCTCGACAGACAATCTCTGCTCCATTCTGCGACAACCAATCCATACCCACAATCACGTCGAAGCTTCCTAACTCGAAGGGTATCAAATCTATGTCAAAGGTATGATCCTCCAGCGTCAACGAACACTTCCTAATAATCTCATCGGCCTGAGCAACCCTACCATTGGCCATTTCTACAGAGTAGCTAGTTTCTAGCCTACTAGGACTCAAATCAAGTAATTGCACAAACTCAGAAGATATGAAACTATTGTCTGCTCCAGTATCAAATAATATAGATGCGAAGTGATGATTGAGTAAGTGCGTACCCGTGACAACATTCGGGTCCTGACGAGCATCATTAGCTCCAATGACGAATGCACGTCCCCGAGCTGCATTCCCCTGAGTAGCCGGGCCTTGATTCCCAGCGATAGCCACACACCTGCTGCTGTTGTTCCCCTGTTGACCCGGTGCCCGATTCAGCCTGGGGCACATATTCCTGTAGTGATCGGGCTCCCACACTCAAAGCAAGCCCTTGCATTCCCGGCGGGGTTAACCGCGTTGACGGGTGCTACAAGATTTGGCGCAGTTCTGCAATCTCTTGCCAAATGACCCGGGCGCCTACAGTTAGCGCACACCCGGCACTGCGTCCCTGGGGGATGATGATAATTGCACCTGTCACATTTGGGGTGCGGCCCCACATACTCTCTCCTGGCCTGAGACACGGCCACAAAATTCCTGGTCGGCTTAGACCTCTTCTCAAACTTTCCGGCACTCGACCGGCTCGACTCCCCAACATCCTTTCCTTTTCGGCTCCTCGGCCCAAAACCCCATTCTAACCATCTCATCAGTCAAAGCGCCAGCTTTCAGAATTGCGCTCTGAATAGTAGGAGGAGCGGCTGCTGTGACCATAGCTCTAATTTGAGGCGCGAGTCCCCAAATGTACCTTTCAATCCTCTTTGATTCCGGCGTAACCAGATGCGGAACCAATCTTGCAAGCTCATGAAAACGATCAGTATAAGCTGCATGCCCTGCCCCCACCATAGCATGATTCCAGAACTCATGCTCCACTTCTGCATCTCGTTGAGAGGGCAGTATTCCTCGGTGATCAAGGCTTTGAATTCATCCCATGACATCTGCATCGCAGACTCTCTTCCTCGTGCTTGAATCTGGGTGTTCCACCAGGTTAGGGTTTACCCTGTAGAGAACAAGTGCATACTTGATCCTCTGGCTGTCGAGGCACTCACTGATGTCGATCACTGCCTCCATCTTTTCCAACCACCTGGTTTAGGGCTATCGCCCCACCTTTCCCGTCGAATTCCCTTGGCTTACAAGCCACGAACTCCTTGTACGAACATCCCCGACGAGCATTAACCACTCCAGTTTCGATACCGGCAGTACCACCATTTCGGTTTCCTGGTTGCTCTCGTTTCCAGTCGGGTTCCCGTTTCCCGTTTCAGTTTCAATCCCACCTTGGGCTCCATCATCGTTGCCACCATCCCCGTGAGGGTGGTGTTGTTGAAGTGCGTCGCTCACTTGGGCCACTATAGTAGGAATAAGCGCGGCCAATTGCTGAGCGATCAGGGCTGCCATGTCGGCGTTCCCTGTTCCTTGACTGTTACTGGCAGGAGCATCGTTTGCTCTTGGTGCTCTGCCCTCTGCCTCGGCCTCTGCCCCTTGGGGCTTCACTCCCGCCACTACTGCTACGGGTGACTCTTCGAGGCGGCATGTTCTAATCATAAAAGAGGTAACATATCAGCTTTAGTCACCATAAGATACACAAGTATTCCACTTATCAAATTCCAATGTTCATGTTCCGGTCAGTCAAGACCACCATGCAGCCCATTTCAAGCATATCTCGGTATACCGGTGATGTTTTATATATAGGGTTCCCCGCAGCGTTCCCACCACACCCACGATGTACCGAGAATGATGCCCGATCCGGTTACATGACATCCGACTTTCCTTTACATCATATCCATAATAATCCATCAAGTCCATGTATTTCATGTCAATATCATGCTTATTGTCATCACACATCACAACATTGTAAGTCCATGTATACAATCACGTTTAGTCTAGCGGAGGTTGTCTATTTCCTCATCTTTCGAGGTTTCAGACATATTCCTCCTCAGGGTTAATCTCAATGTCCAAGGTCAAGCGCAATAGTATGATCTGAAGATCTCTTCGGTTTAATACCCGGATCTGATAAACTAACTCGGCGCGCAGAGGGAACGGAAGATCCAATAGAAGCATCCCCATAAAGAGTGAGCACAGGGCTCTCTCATAGGGTGGAAAGATCACATAACAATAGATGAACAAATCAAGCAGCGAGGAACACATACACGAGATATAATATGCATACAGAGTCCTAGCATGCAAATCTACATGAAGGTTCCTAGGTTATAGTCTAGGTCAAGCGTATTGCCTAATTCTCTATAACCAATGGCTCTGATACCAATCTGTCACACCCCCGCTAAAAGCGGAAACACGGGGATGTAACGAGACCGGGATCGTCATAACACATGGTAAGCGATAGAGAGCAATATAAATAAATGATGACAAGCGTGTCATGACGACACCCGACAACAAGGGGACTTGTGTCGTTTTAGTCAATGTTCACGACAACATAGCCATAAGCAACATGATAATGATAACACATACACATAAGATGAAATGTAAATGTTAATTCCCACAACCCGGGAACAAGTTTCAAAAGTTGATAATTGTTTACAAGCGTTAACATTGTTCAAAAGATTGTTTATCAAATGAGCTAAGTCCCAAAAATGCATCCTAGGGTCTCCACTAAGGCAGCACACCTAGATTCCTGGACTTGCATGATCACCTGAAAAGATATGCTTAAAACGGTCAACATAATTGTTGGTGAGCTCGCAGGTTTATGTAATAAAAATGTAAGTGATGCTGTTATAAGTAAGCGCGTCGGAATACCGTGAATACAGTTATATACACAAGTAAATATCACATGACATGAGCTTTGCAACCAAACCTAGCGACGTACACAAAGAAATTGTCGGCATATATTCACCCAAGGGCCCGTTCCTGGCCACTGATGGTACCAACTAGTATACCATCGAACGAGGGTGGGGGTGTCAACCCAGTAGTACTACCAATACCTAACCGTCGGTTCCCACACTGGAATTAAATAGTTGCAAAGATAGAACCACACAGCAGACCCAAGCATGTATCAAATAGTACTTGCAACACAGTATCACGTTGATTCCTTGTATGTAAATGTATGTAAGTTGTACAGCATAAAATTGTGTAAGCATACTTTTCCCCCAATTTGTAAATGATTGAAATATTGTATAAGCGTAAAAGGGGCCACGAAACTCACTTGTTAGTGGTAAGTATGTATGATCGATGTATCCAAATGTTGAATGCAAATAAACAGTCAAACACCTATTGACAGTTATTGTATAGCATTAATGATATGATATATGTATAAGCGCGCAATAATGATGGGTCGGTTCGGGTCGTATCGGCTGGGTCCGTATAACACACACAGACTGACACACGTACTAGATCTTATGTAGATCCAAGTACAAGACATTGTCGCCACTAATGATGATGTTTAAGTAAAAGTATCGTTGTTTATTGAAGAAGCATTGAATAAGTGTCAATAGTTATAAGTCAATTTGGTCGTTGTAAAGCGTTAGTTCAATTTGCTCAAAATATTTCTGTGCCCTTTCTCACGTTGACTTTAATCTTTGTGGCCGAACAATGGCATTATTGTGTGTTAGTGTTACCTCGACACCACACGACATACTCACACCACACACGGGTCAAACACAACAATTCAGTCGCATAACAAGGTCAGACGCACGACTCAACCTCCATTCGTGCGAATCAACCCTCAATCGTGCGAATCAGCTTCATTCGTACGATTGAGCCTTCATTCGTATGATTGGCCTTCAGTCGTACCACACAACACCCAATCGCACGACTCAACTTCCATACGCACGAATCAACCTTCAATCGTGCGAATTAGCTACTTTCGTACGACTGAACCTTCATTCGTGCGATTGGACTCCAGTCGTGCGAATCACATTCATTCGCACACATTCAGTCGGTCACCTGACTCAATCGCACACAATCACTCAATCGCATGACTCATTCGCATACACTCAATCGCACGCATGACTCAATCGCACACAGACACTCAGTCGCACAACTCAGTCGCACGACATGCCTAGTCGCACAACTCAGTCGCGCGATTGACTCAGACGCATGATCCAGTCGCACGACCCACTCAGTCGCACGGCTCAATCGCATGGATGACCCAGTCGCCTGATCTGCAGAATCGCGACTGTGGTCGGGATGAGCAGCCCCGAGCTGCTCTAAACACGGGTTTTACACCACAAGGACCTCCAGAAACACTCAACAAACATACACAAGCATGAAACACAAGCAAAGAGACCTCACGCACCCATACGACCTTGTGTGTTCGGGTTGAACCCGAACACCCGAACCCTAGTTTGGACAGCCGTGAAAGGCTAGAAACGGACAACCAAAGACAACTACCTGCTAGAAAGGGGTAGTCTAAGCTGTAGACGGTGTCAAGACGAAGAAAACGAGACCTCTCGGGTTGGATTTGGTGCTAAAATGGTGATTTTGTGTGTGTAGAGGGTGAAGATGAAGAAGATGGTGAAATGGGTTTCTAGGGCTGATAAGGGGGTATTTATACCCAGCCCAAGTTTGCAAAATTACAAGTTTAGTCCCTGCACTTAACCCCCCGAGTTTTCTCAAATTTTGTTCGGTTGAAAACGACTTTGTTAGGTGTTTTATTATTTATTGTAAAAGTTCATTTAATGTTTCATGACTTAAGAAATGGTTATATTAAAACATTTATTATATTTATAAAATGATATATTTAACGTTTTCAAAAATGAAAGTTTTAAAGGTCTTTTTAAGGTTAACACATGGTTATAACGAATGCACACACAACGATAATATTGCACACATGATATCCACATAAAGAGTCAAATAAAGATGAGGAATGACCAAATATAGAATAGATGACGGACAAACACGTTAATTGACGGACCTTAAAGTGACGGATGTCACAGTATTTTCTGCTATATTAAGTGTACGCATGCATTTAGATGATGTTGGTATGTGATGGTTTGGGTGTGGTTAGTTCATGTGTATTATTAGTGTGAGTGTTGGTTATATGTTTAAATGTGTGGTCTTTTACAATTAAAAGTCACAAGGTTTAAGCATAGAAACTATATTTTCTATACGTAATAAGTGAGTTTTAAACATTGGAGGTGAATTAGTGTTTGAGTACAATTGCTTATGAATGGGGGAATATCGATAGTCTGCACCGTATCCGAACCGAGTCATGAAACGCGGAACCGTACCTTCTTTATATTTATATTTAACATTAATATTAATATTATAAAACTAATATTAATTCAGGTTATTCGGAAACCTAATTACCTGTTCTCTGCATTACTTTGTTGCTGTGCTTTTGAGGTGTGTTCTCAACCCCTTTCGTATTATACTCTCTTTTGGGGAGAGAATAATCTGTTTTTCATAAACATACAATACTTAGATTGTAATACTGCATATACTGGTTTACTATTGTGATACCACTACGCCTCTTCTGACCGTAATATGGAATTAGCGAGGTGATTGTTAGTAGATCTACTGGGTTTGACAAACCTCACCCCAGGCTAGTCGCGCTAGCTTGACTGGAGGTCAAACGGGTGAATGGTTTAGCCTGTTTTTAAGTGTTGTGGTCTGGTATCCACAGCCGGGGCATTCATTATATTATTACTGTCAGCTCGGTCGTGAATTTCATGCA
>CM046035.1:61398359-61577941 GCA_025215565.1 Flaveria ramosissima | reverse complement strand
TTCCTTTCTTTTAAGTTTCTCCAGCCTTTCTTCTTCCAGAAGCTCTTCCGAAGTCATCTTCTTTTGCCTTTAATGTCTTCGGAAGTGCGCTAGACTTTGGTGGTTCTTGGGTTAGATAGAAGATTCAGGTTGGATGGTGGAGGTAGGAGCTGAGGTCAATGCAGATGTAATGGCTAGTGGTTGGCTGAGAAAGTCCTCCCTATTAACCTCAGATGCAAGTTCCAGAATTGCATCTGTGACTATTAGATCATCGGAAAGAGAGAACAGTCCTTCCGCCAGCAGAATTTCAGCTTCGGAAGTTTGAGTTGGTTCTTCCGAGGCTTCGAATTGTGCTTCGGAAGCCTGTGATGAAAACAACTTTCTGTCCAACTGTTTCAGTTGCTGGGCCATCAGTCCTAGTTTCCCCTTCGAAATCAATCTCAGGTTCCACTTGGGCCTTAGGTTGACCAACTTCTCAACAGTGTGTAGGAGGTGCATTCACCTCTGAAGCTCTTGAGCTCCAAAGTATATCACAGACATATCTGGACTAGGTTGATCAATGAGGGACTCTAAAAGGAACTTGTTGAAGATCCTATTTAGATCCTGAAGCATCCTTTGATCCACTTGAATCACAACTGGAGGAGGCTCAGGGAAGATGGCCAGCTTGTGTTTTGTTGAGCTCAAAGAAGTGAGAGCTTGACTGATGGAATCCTGTCTTTGACTTAGTTCCTACATTCTCCCCCTTTTTGGTAGCATCATCTTGAGAGGTAGATGAGCTAGGAAAGAGGTCAAGGAGACTTGACTGGTACATGCCTAACAGATCTCTCAATCTGTTTCTCAGCTAGTTTGACCTTGAGACTTTCAATCTCAAGTTGCTGAGTGGCAGACCTATCCTCTAAAGTCTTAACCTTTGATTCAAGGTTTGAGACTTTAGAAAGTAGGTCTCTTATTGTGAGTTGCATTTTCCCTCATCTTCTTTGAAGAATCACGGGGAGATGAGGTTAACATACCTAGTATGTTCATCCTCACCACCAGATGTGGTTTCTTGGCACCCTGGTTTCCCTTGCACAATGATGTCTCTTTCAGAGGCATCATAGGGCATGGTTGCCGTAGATTCAGTCTGACTATTGTTACCACTGTCCTGAGGATCCAATGAGGCTCCTTCAGTAGTGGCAGCTGAATCTACATGAGTCCCTCCACATCAGTGGGACTCACCTCAGTAGGGCTTTGCTGGTGTGGGCTAGAGACAAGAGGTTTCTCTAGGCTCTGTTGATCCTTAATGGGGTGTTGTGGATCAACTTCATTGCCTTGGAGAGACAAGTCTCTTCACCAGCTCCGGTCAATAGGTCAGTAAAAGCGAAGGAATGAAGACCTAAGGACCCGGGACTTTGATCAATGTCAAAAGGCATTGAGCTGTCCCTGGTGGCTGCTCAGGGGAGTATAGAGACTCACCCTGAGGGCTATCAGCTGGGGTTATGGGCTCATGGGTCTGAGACTGAGGAGACTCAAGACCCATATTGAGGTCAATAGTGAAGGATTGGGGGACCTCTGGCTGAGTGGGAGCCCCTTGTTCCACTCTAGCCTTTTTGGTTTGAAGAGGAGGGGCTTGTTCAATCAGAGTAGATTGAACAAGGGTTCGTTTGTTACGTCTCTGATAGGTGACTTTGATTGGAGGAGAAGGTAGATTTGGAATGGTGAGGGTAGTTGCTGGTGTGGGTTCATCACCTGTGGGGATAACAGGGATGTCACCAGGAGCCATTGGCTCAATCATACCTGGAAGTAGTGCGGTATCCCTTCCAGTGTAGTTGGTAGACACTCTCTTCAGACTTTGAAGATGGTCGGCCTCATTTGGGAGCAGACAGAGCAGCGCACACAGACAAGCTTACTCTGATCTAGCTCGCAGTTGATTATGTGCTGTAGAAATCTGGGATACATAAGGAATGTGTCCCTTGCAGATTTCCCATGAGGTTAGTCAGCACAAACCTGGAGTAGTTGAAGCGCAAGCCTTGTACCAACCCATGAACTAGGCACCCGAGTTCATAGGGAATTTGATCCCATCCCCGGATTTGTTAGATAAGCAGTGAGAACCACATGTAGCAGGAACTTCCACTTGTAGGAGAAGTTGAATTTGTAGACTGTAGACCTGCTTACATCTCCACGTTATCCCATTTGGAGATAAGAGTTTCTAACTCAGACTTGGGGAATTCCGTCGGTGCGCCTTCATCATGGAGCTCAAGATGCTCCCTGATGATTTGTTCAGTAACGACCAACTCTTGGCCACATACACTTGACCTGATAGCACGAACCCCATTTAGGGTTTCAACCCGACTATTTGCCCAGAATTCGGACATTTGGTTGGTGTAAATGGTAGGGTTTACAGTCAGTGCTGTGTAGTATGAAGATTGGGCTAAGAAAGAGATAATATCAGAGAAGTCAGCATCCTTGAAGAGTCAAGGAGTGCGACTTGGTTGTGCTGAGGGTTTAGAGCCATTTAGAAAGGATAGCAGAGGAAAAGTTCTTGAGAGAGAGGTAAATTGGTGAAGAAGAAAGCTTTTAGGGCAGTGAATTTGGTAAAAAGAGTGTAAGTGATTAACCGGAAGTATTTAAATGGGTGAAATGGCGGTTTAAAGGGTGGTTTGGATAAGATGATGTGAGGGTTCAGAGGATGATGTGACAGGGGCGGTAAGGTTAAGCATTTAAATAATCCGACATCATTAACAAAATCTTTACTTTTTACAGAGTGGGGCCCAAAAGATTTCCGTTACACAGTAAAATCCTTCTTCCGAGTATAAGGTATTTCCGAAGGTAAAGTCTTCCGAAGGCAAATGTACTTCCGAAGGTAAATAAATTGCTTCCGAAGATACATGTTGCTTTCAAGTGGAGAGTATTAAGTGCTTCGGAAGTAGATCTGAGATTACCTCAATCGCTTCTCCGAGACTTAGTACACTTCCGAGAAGAAAATTATCCTATGAGAAATTTGCTTCGGAAGTTATGCTAGATATCTTCCGAAGGCAAGTTTCTCTTCGGAAGAACTTATACTTAGTTAAATAAGAAAGGATCTTTTGTAACAGGGCTTAGATTGTATTGACATAAGACTTTACATATTGAAAAGGTTTTCAATTGAGATTGACTAGTCAATGTTTATCATCCCAATAGCTGATGTAATAAGATACTTAAATCTTTGTTCATCAAATGCTTTGGTGAACAAATCAGCATATTGTTCATTTGAATCGACTTTGACTAGTTTGATAAGATTTTTCTCATGAATATCTCTAATGAAATGATACCTGATGTCAATGTGCTTTGTCTTTGAGTGCTTACTGGATTTTCAGTGATGGATATAGCACTGTTGTTGTCAATGTGGATAGGAGTGCTCATGAAGTTGAATCCATAGTCAATCATCTGGTTTTGAATCCACAGCAGCTGAGCACAGCAACTTGCAGCAGCAATGTATTCAGCTTCAGCAGTTGATGTAGAGACACAGGATTGCTTTTTGCATTGCCATGAGATGATCCTTCCACCAAGAAATTGACATCCACCTGATGTTGATTTCTTGTTGATGTTGCAGCCACCATAATCACTGTCAGAGTAACCATAGAGATTAAAATCACTATTTCTGGGATACCAGAGACCTAATTTAGGTGCTCCTTTGAGGTATCTGAGGATTCTCTTGACAGCAATTAGGTGAGACACCTTTGGAGCAGCCTGATATCTTGCACAAATGCAGGTTGCAAACATGATATCAGGTCTACTTGCTGTAAGATACATCAGAGAACCAATGATTGCTCTATACTGATGTTGATCAGTATCCTCCCCCTCAGAGTCAGGGCATAAATCATGGTTTCTGGGTATGGGTGTCTTTGCTGCTTTACAATCCTTCATATCAAATCTCTCTAAGATATCATTGACATACTTAGATTGATTGATGAAAAACCCTTCCTTCAGTTGCTTTACCTGAATTCCAAGGAAAAAGTCCATTTTTCCCATAGAACTCATTTCGAACTTCTTCTTCATAATGCTCTCAAAGTCTTTGCACATTTGGTCATTTGAAGAACCAAATATGATGTCATCGACATAGACTTGAAATAGCAACAATGTCTTTCCCAGACTTTCTGATAAAAAGGAGTCTTGTCAATGGTTCCTCTAGTATAGCCATTCTTAAAGGAAGAAATTGAGACAATGTCTCATACCACAGCCTAGGTGCTTGGTGCAGCCCATATAGAGCTTTATCCAATTTGCACACATAGTTTGGATGCTGTGGGTCTTCAAATCCTGGAGGCTGGCATACATAGACTTCCCTATCTATATCCCCATATAGAAAGGCACACTTGACATCAAGCTGGTAGACAGTGAAATTCTTGGATGCAGCATAAGCAAGGAAGATCCTAACTGCCTCAAGTCTTGCAACAGGTGCAAAGACATCAGTATAATCAATTCCTTCCTCTTGAGTGTATCCTTGAACCACCAGTCTTGCCTTGTTCTTGATAATCAAGCCTCTGTCATCTCTTTTGTTTCTGAAAACCCACTTGGTGCCTATAGGTACTTGACCAGATGGTAGCGGACATAGGTTCCAAACCTTCTGTCTTTTGAATTGAAGCAGCTCCTCTTGCATTGATTCAACCCAGCTACTATCCTTTAAGGCATCTTCCACCTTCTTGGGTTCCATTTGGGATAAGAAGCATGAGTACAGGCAGACATTCCCATTGTGAGTTTGTCCCCTTGTTCTCACACCCTCAGAGACTTCCCCTATGATGTTTTCAGCTGGATGAGTATTGTGAATTCTAAGTCTTGGAATCACCTCCAGTTGCAAAGATAGGTCCAAGTTGGACATATTTTGCTCTGGAGCTTGAATACTTGGTCCAGCTGTTGTTTCAATCTCATTCAATGAGGACTGATTGAATGAAAGAGAAACATCATCATTTCTTTGCTGTGAAGCATCATTAACAGTTGCCTGTTCCTTCAAAATGCTGCTTCCATCAGCTTGGTGTTGTGTAGGATCACCTGAGGAGACTTGAAGATCATCAGGTGAATCCCTTGTTGAAGTTCCACTATTTCTTGAAATGGTTATACTGTCAGATCTTTCAATAGTAGGAACTTGATTTGTTGTTCTTGGAGAACTTGGAGCAGGTCTGGGAAGCTCAAATAGTTGATCTTCATCAGAATTGCCTTGAGCACCTGTTCCAGCTGAAACATTCTCACAAGATGGTTTAGAATAGTTTGGAAACAATTCTAAATCAAAAATATGATCAGGGCCATTCCCCCTAACACAAGGAGTGTGCTCATTAACTACAATGTTGGAGGATTCCTCAAATTGTTGGTTTTTAATGTTATAAACCCTGTAAGCTTTAGAATGGGAGGAATATCCAACAAAGATGGCATCATCTGACTTTTCAGCAAATTTTGCTAAATTGTCTTTTGTGTTAAGTATGGTACACCTGCTGCCAAAGGACCTTAGAAAGCCAATGAACGGTGGCCTCTTGTTCCATAGCTCATAAGGGGTCTTTCCATGTGGCTTTACTACAAGAACTCTGTTCTGCACATAGCATGCAGTGCTGACTGCCTCTGCCCAGAATGTTAGAGGCAGCTTTGAATCAGCTAACATAGTCCGAGCAGCCTCAATAAGTGTCCTATTTCTCCTCTCAGCAACACCATTTTGTTGAGGAGTTCTAGGAGCACTGTATTGTCTGGCAATCCCTTTTGAGTTACAGAATGAGTCAAGAACAAAGTTCTTAAACTCAGTCCCTTGATCACTTCTAATTATTTTAACCTTGTGATCAACTTGATTTTCTATTTTAAGAATAAAAGATTTTAAAGTTTCAGCAGTTTCATCTTTAGTTCTTAAAAAGAATACCCATGTAAATCTAGTAAAATCATCAACTATCACAAGGCAATATGATTTCCTTCCAATGCTCATTATACTTGTGGGACCAAATAGATCCATGTGCAATAAGTGTAATGGAGTAGTGATAGAGTTAACAACTTTGGATTTATGAGAAGACCTGTGTTGTTTCCCTTTCAGGCAAGCAACACAGTTATCTTTGCAGAAAAATTCTTTTTAGGCAAACCATGTACCAAGTTATTTTTAGCCAATTTATTCATTGTCTTAAAATTGACATGACACATTCGTTTATGCCACAGTGTTGACTCATCACTATCAGCTTTGGAAAGAAAGCATGATACTTCTCCCATTGGGGAAGCATTGTTCATATCAAGCTTGTACATATCCCCTCTCCTGGGAGATCTAAGAAGCACCAATTCCTAAGGAATTGTCATCCCAGGTTTGAGGATGATGCACTCATGTTCTGTGAAAAGCATTTGATGCTTTTGATCACAAAACTGAGAAACACTTAACAGGTTGTGTTCAAGCTGTTATGACAAAGTTAACTTTGTCAACTTTTAATTTTCCGTTGGATATACTTCCTCTGCCAGAAATATATCCTCCGGCCTCACCTCCAAACTGGACAGGACCTCCATCATAATGTTGAAATTGTTGAAGGAGAGATCTGTTCCCTGTCATGTGCCTGGAGCATCCACTATCTACTATCCAAATGTTGTTATTCTTGTCATATGGATGTCCCTGCACATAAGGTGAGATATTAGTTTTGATTGGAAACCCAAGCCTTTTTGGTCTTGGGTTCTTCCAATGAAAGTGACATGATTGAACCAAAATTTATGCATGGGGGTTCAATGGATGTCTTTGAAGAAGAGGTTTGGGCTACAGCATCTTCCTTGATCTTCCATTCCATCCCTTGGTTGATCATAGAAGATGAGCTTGATGAAGCTTTTGTAGCTTGGCATTCTTCCGAAGCTTCTTTCTTTTCGGAAGAGACCTTCACCACCTTTTCTTCCGAAGCAGTCTTCTTCTGGGATGGTTTCAAGGGGACTCTCTTGTGAGTCTTTGCAGCTTTCACTTCCGAAGCCTTTTTCCTCTCGGAAGAAGAGTTTTCTTCCGAGACAAGCCTTGCTTCGGAAACAAGCTTTCCCTTTTTCAACACTTGAACCATCTGATATGGTCCAAATGTGAAACCTTCCCTGACTCCTTCTCTTTTAACATTATTTGCATAATGTGTGCTAGCAGGATTGTAATAGCAATCTTTAGCCATGTGATTTTGCAAACCACACATTATGCATGCAATGTTAATTTTCTGGGAATTGGAGGGTTGCTGTTTCTTGTTCTTTTTCTCCTCATCAGCAACCTTTCCCTTTAACTTCTGATCCTTTGGTAGGACAGGAGTACTGGTATTATACTCCTTTCCTGAATCAGAAGGTCCAACCACCTGGAATCCTACTGATATGAATACACCCTTTTGCTTTGGGTCTATCTTCAGCTTGGATTCAGCCACCTTCTTGGCAGTTTTTCTGGCTGCTTTAGCCCTGCTTCTTCTGGCTTTGGTGGTCAGGGATTGATCATCATTGGTCTGGGAGGGCTCAATTACCTGTTCCTTCCCTGTGATGGTCATGGTCTCCACAGTTGCATCACTCTTTGACTCTTTACAAGGTGGGTCAACAGATGGAACCTCTTGCTCTTCAGTACCACATCTTGGTTGTCTTACAGACTCATAAGAGTGTGGTGGAGCAATTTCATTGGTTCCCAACCCACTTTTGTTTTGATAACAAAGTTTGGAGTGAGAGGATGATGCAAGTATGGCTTGGAAGTTTTGCTCAGCAATAGCATACTTCCTGGCTTGAGCCTCAGCTGTGACAAGCTGGGCTTGAGCCTCAGTCAATTTGGATATTAAATCCTTGATTTGAGTCTTGTAGTTGGTGTGTTCATGTTTTAAAAGAGATACAGTTTTCTCTAACTCCTCAATTTTCTTTTGGTAGTCAGATTCAGCTCTTTTAAAGTCAGATTTTAGCACATTTAAAGACTCAATATCGGATTTAATTTCCATATTGTAGTCCTGGTACAACTTAACCTTAGCAATACAAGCAGGGGTACAGAGATGTTCATATACTTTATTTTCATCTGTTCCTGCCATGAGTGCTTGAGCAGGAGTCACATCTTGAACCATAAAGCTCCAGTCAACTTCTTGAGCCATAGCTGCAGTTTCAGTTGACTTCCCATTGGGCTTTGGTGTAGAAGGATGTGTGGAGGCCTGTGAGGTTCCCGGGTTGGACTTGGGAGCCTTGCATTCCCTTGCAAAGTGGCCAAGCTGGTTACAGTTGTAACACTTAGCCTTGCTCTTGTCAAACCCAAACTTGCTAGTAATTGGGTTTTGAGGGAATTGCCTTCCAGTTCTCTTAAAGAACTTCTTCGCTCTGTAGGTAAGGAGAGCCATTTGCTGGACAATGTCCACATACTCTATGTCATCTGGACTAAAGCACTCAAGATCATCAAAGCAAAACTGATGATCATTGGAGTGTCCACTCCCTGAGACAAACGCACAGCCCTCCTGAAAGGAGCTTTGCTGAGCTTGATGAGACCTTGGAGTCTCAGGGAATGTGATGTAAGGTCCAGATGAACAAGATGGCTGCTGGGTGTATGACAGGTACTGCTGAGATTGAGAGATACCTGAGCCTTCAACAACCATTAAAGCGTTGCTAGCAGGAAGGCTCAAGGGTCTGCTTGCTTGGTGACCCTTCTTGCTTTCCATTTCCAAACGGTATCCATCAAGGATCCCATAGAGTTCGGTCATGGTGAGAGTGTTTAAATTCTCTGTTCTCTTAATGGAGACACAGTAGAAAGTCCACTCATTGGGTAGAGCACTCATGAACTTTCTGGTAAGGTCTCTAAGTTCTTGAGTGATTCCCACAGATTGGAGGGAGGAGATAAGATCCATATACCTGAAGTATTGCTGGCTAAAAGTTTCTCCAGCAACATAGGTGAAGTTCTCGAACTGCTGCTTCAGTGAGTCCTTCTTTGAATCATTAGAGCTCGAGTACATTTGAGCAAGTGCATCAAAGAGTTCTTTGGCTGACTTGCAATGCTCAAACCCCACCATGATGGAGTTTGGGATTGCAGTCATGAGAACAGTCATAGCATTGCTGTCAATGTCGAGCTTCTTCCTGTCTTCATCGGAGTAGTCTTCAACAGCCTTCTCGATCATGGCACCGTTTCCACCAGCAACTTTTGGCTTGTACGGGCCATTCACGATGGACTGCCACATCTTGCTATCCTGGTATCTGATGAAGCCTTCCATTCTTCTGCTCCAAGACCTGAAGTTTTCAGGATCGATGATGGGAGCTTTGGTCATCGTTCTCATTTCCACTTCAGATTTGATGAGGGCCATTTTTGAGTGAGGTATAAGGAGGAGTGAAAAACTTGGTTGATTAGGATGGTAAGATCTCACAATCAAGAGCCTAAGAAGCTCTGATACCAATTGCAGGATCGGGTTTTGTCACTTAACACTTGTATTTCTCTCAAACTCACTTATAATAGTCACTCAACAAGATGAAGCAATGTCTTTGACAAGAGTTGATAATAATATAATAAGTAATCAAGGCAACAAGCAGAAATATTTTCAAGGTACTTGTATATATTACTTCTCAACTCAAGATTACAAGACACTTACAAGCATAGAACATGAGTTACAATGAGAAACTATATATACTAGATCCTACAGCCGGTTATACTTGATACCAGCTGGAAACCTAAGACTAAAGCATATACTACAATGCTATAGTTAAGGTATCTTAGATAAAGTATTATCTAAGATATGGTAGTCATGACATGTCCATGACTTACCTTTTGTCACCAACTAAAGATGGCAACTGTACTTAACATAAAAAGGTAAACAGTAGATTAAAGTATGGTCAACTACATGGCTTTTGAGAAAACGCCATGCAGTATCTCAGAGATTTGCAGCGGACTGTCAGACAGACCATACTTATGTCTACTGGATAATAGAAGTGTCTTCCGAAGGTTAACTGGCTTCGGAAGAACAAGTTCTTCCGAAGCCACTTATACTTCGGAAGATGCTTCTATGCTTCCGAGGCTTTAAGGACTTCTTTATACTTCGGAAGTTGACTTCAGAACTTTGTTTTCAAGTCTTGAACCTTCGGAAGTAGCTTCTTTACCTTCGGAAGTTGGAGTTCTCCTTCGGAAGTGTATTTTACACTTAGACTTCGGAAGAACTCTTTCTTCCTTCGGAAGTCCCACACTTGGCTTCGGAAGTCCTTTGTATGTAGTACTCAAAATCTTCTAAGTGATATGGTTTTGGTTGCAACAGCCTCTTATGATCCAACACGTATGAACCCTACTTGGGCGTATGGACACCCTCCAGTCGCATGGCCTTCCGGGCGACTGAACACTTAGGGGAATGGACATTAGGCGAATGGACCCTGTGCGAATGGACATCTATGCGAATGGACATCTATGCGAATGGACTCTCAATCGCTTAGCTTTCATGCGTATGGCCTTCAGTCGCATGACTTTAAGCGTATGGGCTTCAGTCGCATACTCTTCGTGCGAATGAACCTCAGTCGCATGGCCTCCAGGCGCATGGACCTCAGTCGCATAACCTTCGTGCGAATGAACCTCAATCGCACACTCCTTCAATCGCATGCCTTACAGGCACATGAACTTCAGTCGCATGACAATCATGCGTATGGACCTCAGTCGCATGACAATCGTGCGCATGGACCTCAGTCGCACGCCAATCGGCCGTATGGCCTCCAATCGCACTCTAGTCGGTCGCCTAGCCCTAGCTGATGCAGAATGCAGTTCATCCCGACTGCAGCCGACGGTTTTCGGCCTTGAATCTCTTCCAAACCTCTTTTAAGCTCAAATCAATCATTCTAAACCTTAGGGAAACATACCACGACCTCATTCAAGCATAACCAAGCAAGAAATCAAGCCCCAAACAAATCATACACATACACACATGCATAAAAACGGGTTTACACCCAAAACTAAAAAAAAGGGTTTTCAGATGTGTTCCAGTCCCAAAATTAGTTGAAAACGTGTAAAAGAGGGGTCCTAGAACTCACACAAACGTTCCCGTCGAGTAGAGCTTCGATTTGACCCGCTACACGACGATTTCCACGCTCGAATCCCCCCGAACCAAGCTTTTCTCATCTTTTTCTCCTTCTCTTCTCCTCTCCTCTCTTCTTGGCTGAAAATGACAAGAATGGGATGTCTTCCCCCTTTTATACTCCCATTCATCGAAGTTTCTCTCGTTGGCGAGTTTGGTCCCTCGACTTTGAACTTTATTTCTTTTTCTTTTTTCGTCGGCTTCAAAGAAAATTTCCGGGCGTTACATGAATATAATATTTGTTTCTTAAATGTTTATTAACTTTAAATCTAACATGTTAACTTTGATAGTTTTATAAAGTTCTGGTCTAGTACAACTTTTACTTAAAAAACTTATTTATGTATTTGTATGTATGTGTCGGTATGAGACGAGTCCAATATAAAACAGTTTCATGCTTATATTTATATACATTTTGAGATGATCTACGATCCAACGTTTGTCTATGCTTTAACGTAAATTTTGTTTAAAAGTGAGTCAGGTCAAATATAAAACATTTTCATTCGACGGTATAAATCCAAGTTACTCTATGTTTCAACGTATATTTACTTTTGAAACGAGTCAGGATGATTGTGATCTATTTTTTATCACGCCGCTGCATACGGCACAGATGCACTTTTTCTTTATACATTTTAAGTTAATCTACTGACATAGTTGCACTTTTTGTTTATACATTTTAAGTTAACTACGTTTCGACATAATTTTGTTTGTAAAAGAGTGGGGTCAAGTATGATACATTTTTGTTTAACTTCGAGTTCCTTTACGTTTTGATGCAAATTTAGTCCGCAAACAAGTGGAGTCGATTGTTAGCCTATATTTTAATACATCAAGTACAATGTGATATGCAACGCGTGACGGATAAAAAACTAGTATAGTTTAAATTTGAAGGACAAGGAGTGAACTTACAATGCAATACGCAACGCGCGACAGGTAAAAAACTAGTTGTTGTTATAGTTTGCTTTGTTATTTTAAAAACTTTGTTAAACTAGTCGTATTGCGCGGGCACTCGATCTTAGAGTTTCTGGTAAATATTTTAGGGGAAAAGCAAAGAAATTCATTTTGAAAAGTGTAATTTCTGATAAATATTAGGGGAAAAACAAAGGAATTGATTCGAACCGAACCGAGCCGAACCGAGTGATCCGATGGATCCCACCTGGGTGAGTTAGCTTCTGGTCTTGGTTGCGCACTTGTACGCTTCTCTTTCCTCTCTGCACGGCTCACGTGCAGAGCAACTCAACAACACAACTGATACTCGAAGAAGAAGAAGAAGAAGATCTACAACCCTAAATTCTGACCTCAACATCCCCATAGATCGATCGATCCATCGATCGAAGACGTATGTGAATCAAGATAGCGAGAAGAAGAGGACGAAGATGGCTTTTATGGCGGTTTTGGAGTCAGATCTACGGGCGCTCTCCGCCGAAGCTCGCCGTAGGTACCCCGCCATCAAAGACGGAGCTGAACACGCTATTCTCAAGGTTTATTTCACGTTTACTTTTGTTCTGTTCTTTCCCTTCCTCGTCACATTTCAATATTTCATTCGATTGTTTGATTTGATATGTATTTGCTACATTTGAACATTGATCTTGACATGTGCTAGTGAATTGATGCTAGTTTGATGTGAAAAATTTGTTGCTTTATGAGCTTCATCGTTTAGCAGCAGCTGTATAGATATACGTGTATGACTGTATAGTGATCAATACTCTAAAGTCAAAACTTAATTTGTAAATTGTTGAGCCACTATCTGTAATATTGTTACATGGGAAGTGCTAATGAGGCTACTGTTAAATCCTGCTGTTAGTGCAAGTTAGATGCCTTGCCTTACAATGGAGTTTGCTTGTACTGTGTTTGACAGCATCGCATTACATGCAGAAGAAGCTGTAAATATGATTAGTTTCTTTTCGTTAGAGATGCAACTTGAGATGATAACATGTTGTTGGGACATCTGTGTGTTGAGGTTGAGACTTATGTATGTTAATGAAAATTTGCAGCTTCGCTCTTTGTCGAGTTCTAGTGAAATTGCACAACATGATGATATATTGAGGATCTTTTTGATGGCATGTGAAGTTAAGACAATTAAACTGAGCGTCATTGGCTTATCTTGTTTGCAAAAGCTCATAGCACATGATGCAGTAGCCCCACCAGCTTTGAATGAGATCCTTGTCACCCTAAAAGATGTAAGCTTGTTTGAATCTTTTTCACTCTGTTTCATAGGTGGTTTAATCCGGTGGTCTAGCGGAAGTAAAAATGTAAAACAGCTTGGTTGGTTTGTATCATAGTTGTCAATAGCGAATAGCGGTAAATAGCGACAAGCTACCTATATGCTACGCAGCGAATAACGGTAAATAGCGACCGTTATTTCGTGTTTAGCGATTAAGTAGGATAATATGTAAGAATGTTTTACATTTAATAAATAAGCATGTTTAGCAATAAAGTAGTAAGAAATCTAGGCAAACACCCCCAAAATAGCTAAAACACTCTATTAATCATCTAAATCTCATATTTACCAAAAATAAAATTTTAAAAAAATAAAAAATAAATAAAAAATAAAAATTCCCGCTATGTAGTCGCTATTTACAAATAGCGAGGAAGGGGCGCCACGCTACATAGCGCGCTATAGCGGTCGCTTTAGCCGCTATTGACAACAAGGGTTTGTATTTTGTATGTGTCAACGAACCCTCGGTTGTCTCCCTTTTTTCACTTATCAGTTTTCTAGAAGCTTTTCATTTTTAGGCTACCCAATTAGTGCTTAATACAATGCTTGTTCTTGTTGTTCTATCATTCTATGCTAAAGACGATTGCTATCAATGTTTATTGAGGTTACTTTAGAGGATTCTAATTCACATGTATAAAGTAATAAATAATTTAGATTTTAGATGTGTATTATTTGGGATCTTGCATGTATCACTTTATATATTTTTTATACCCCGTTCCTTGTCCGGAGCCTCTATATCTTTATTTATGACTTCAAGTGCAAGTTTCATGAAGGTCAAGAGGGCTAATGTCAATCTCTGCACAATACACTCAAAGATAAACTAATTCTAACTTGATTTTTAATCAGAAGACTAAATAAGGGTGAATGATAATGATAATGCCTCAATGACAAGGTATGCTAGTTTGTTGATCAAGTGACATGTAGAAGTAATCTAAAGCTATTATACACAAATTGGTAACGAGGGCCGTGGAGATATGATTCTAATTGTCAGGCAATCAGTATGTTTTCTTTTGTTTATTAATACGTATATTATAGCGGCGCATGGGTTAGTATGTAAAATGTATTTAGTCATGTAGATTTTCTCTAAAACCCCCAATTATGTTCGTATCTTTCCTTGTGTAGTTTATGAGTAGGGTAATACTTGTTTTGACTTGAGTCACATATTATTATTGTTTCAGAGTGCTGTATAAACTGAGTTTAATATATTAATGCCTACTTCTTAACATTAGTTAGTTTCTTAAAGATAGCCCTTTTAGGTTTTTTATTGATATATACACGTTGTATGGAAGTTCATTGTATTGTGGTTTCTAGAAATATTAATTTGTAGTCGTACTTGTACAAATTTGTTGTTTTCCCAGCATGGTGAGATGGCAGATGAAGGCGTTCAACTTAAGACCCTTCAAACAGTACTCATAATTTTTCAATCCCGCCTACAACCTGAGGGTGAGGTGAGCATTGCAGCTATGCCTTTGAACTCTGTAATTGGTGTGTTTTTCTCCTTTTCAGCTATTTTTCTACTTAGTTTATTGGCTTTGTTATCTAAAGGATATATCTTCATGCATTATATTATGTATTGTTTTTTTGATATTAAAGAAGCTTTTTATTTCTTTGTATTTTCCAACTCCAAATATTAGCTCATTTTTTCTGTATATATGTTCTTCTAAAGTTTATACTTTTTTATCACTATTTTTTAGAAGTCCTTTCTATCTTAAATCAGTAAAGATCTTTAACTAAAAAACTGATAACCAAGATGACAAAAATGTGAAGCTGTGTTACTCTCTTCACAAGCCTGTTACTGTCTTATATCCTCTAAAATTCTCTTGAGATTGGCGAAAGATAACAAGGTTTGGAGGAAAATAACAGAAAGTAATTCATTTGATACTTAATGCTATTCTGCAAGTTGCATCCATCAGTGGCTAGTACATGCTTCTTGTCTATTTTCTTCTTCCCTGTTATGAATTTGTTAGTCATGTAGGTGATTTTTCATGTCAGGAAAGTATAAAAGCAAGATGTCCAATGAACATTGGGCTCCTTGATAGGTAGCAAAATATTTCCATTTTTGATTACTTTTTTGTGAATCTCAGGAACACACTGCCCAAGCTCTTGGCATCTGTCTTCACCTTCTTGAGAACAACAAATCCTCTGATAGTGTACGGAAGTAAGATGCAACTTATTAAATATAATACATTTTTACAAATTGCCACTGTCTCACATTATATAAATGTGTAATTCTTCTTTTAAACTAATTTAATAATCCAACAAACAGCCATTACTGGAAATTAAAAGAAATAAGTGATTGGAAATTATGTACTGTTACTTTTAAACAAATGTATTTGCTTATTCATCAGGATACAATGGTATGATTAGGATAGTCATACATTAGTGTATTTGGGTACTCAGCTTGTTAGTGGATGCTTGCTAGCTACTTTTGTTGTTGTTTAGGTAGTTATTAGATGTATCATTAGCTGCCTATAAAGATAGTCTGTTAGCACTGTTATCATTGTTAGTTTATTTTATTGTATGCAGGGATGCAATTCCATATTATTAGGAGTTTCATAAAAAGTACCCATGAATTAATTTTCTTGTTTGTTCTATTTCATTTATGTTTTAACTAATATTCACATGATTCATTCCAGTACTGCTGCAGCGACTTTTAGGCAAGCAGTGGCATTAATATTTGATCATGTCCTTTCTTCCGAGTCACTTCCCGCTGGCAAACTTGTTCATGGAGGTTATGTTTCACGAAGTGCTTCAATTACATCTGATGTTAATCATAGTATCAACAACTCCAAGTATGTAGCATCTTTTTAACAATTTATTATTATTATTATTATTATTATTATTATTATTATATTATTATTATTATTATTAGGAGTATTATTAGGATTTATTATTAGGATGATTAGATATTATTATTATTATTAGGATTAGGAGAGATTAGTAGGAGGATTATTATTATTATTAGGATATTATTATTAGTATATTATTATAGGATTATTATTATTATTATTATTATTATATTAGGATTATAGTATTATTATTATTATTCTTATTATAGGATTATTATATATATATTTATTATTATTATTATTATTATATTATTATATTATTATTATTATTATTATTATTATTATTATTATTCTTATTATTATTATTATTATTATTATATTATTATTATTATTATTATTATTATTATTATATTATTATTATTATTATTATATTATTATTATTATTATTATTATTATTATTATTATTATTATTATTATTATTTGTTTCTTATGTAATGATTAATGATGTGTAGGTCATTGGAGGAAGACCTTGCCTCTTTAGAAACATTAAAAATGAGGGATACCCCCACAAAAGCTGGAAAACTTGGGCTACGGTTGCTTGAGGACCTGACAGCTCTTGCTGCAGGTGGATCTGTATGTGCTATTTTCTGTTTAAACTATTTTCTAGTGGTTTATAGAATTTCTGCTTTTGGCCTGTAGATTTGCTAGATATAGATCTTTTGGTTAACAATAACAAAACAAACAAACAAACAAAAAAACAAATGTACCTAGTATATCCCACACTTAGTTTGGCTATGTGTAGGTCCGGGAGAGGTAGGATGGTGCAAGCCTTTCCTCTATCCTGAAGGGTAGACGGGCCGCTTCCAATGAAACCCTTGGCTTCACCCTTTTTAGGAATAATAGTAATACATGTAGCATGAAGTAGATATAGATTGCTAGGGTAAATGCCACTATATATCTGTTGTTCCATTAAGCTCACTCAAACTTTTTTAAGAGGTTTACCCACTTAAGTTTCAGTTATTGACTTAAAATAATTGGTCTGCAAACTTGTACCACATCTTTTATATGCTAATGTTCACATGCCAATAGTATAAAGTTGACATGGCACACCAGTTAATATGATCGATTATCTATGTTACATTATTGATTTTAAACAATTGGCTTGCTGTGTTAGTTTATTTTTACACAATTGGCATGCTTTGTCGACATATGAAACCTATAAAGCGGGTTGGATGTAGAAAATTTACTATTAAACAAACAAATAAGCAAACAAACATACCCATTAAAATCGCACTCATTGCAAAGTTGCAGGTAGGTTATAAAGAGAGTAGGATGGAGGCAAACCTTTCTTCTATCTAAAAGGATGAAAAGGCTGCTCTCTTTAGGACCATCGAACATAAAAACCATCACTTGACATATTAAGTTTAGTATTCTGATAGCATGATAACAGATAACATATAGCATATAACATATAACATACAGTGTGGCACTAGGACTTAAAACAATAGCAACACAAAAAGTATTAGCCATAATGATAGTGACCTACTACTAATACAAAGTGGTGAGAGAACTATATTAGTGACCCGTAAGAGCACATAAAAAAAGGCATGAATAAGGTAGCACAAATCCTCTTAAAAGTACCTATACGTCCTCTAAGAAATATATACTCTAAGGCCACACTACTACAAAACATAGGCTAACGCACCCAAGGAAAACCAAGTCCCTACCTAAATGTCCATAACCGTTGTCTAACGTCTCCATGAACTCGATCATGTTCTTAGAAAGGTGCAAGTTTAACAAATCTTGTTTAATCTACTCATCCGAAATCAGTTTGAGTGTGCCTCTTCTCCACCCCTCCACCGTGATGGTTTCCAAGGTTCTCACCATCGCCTTCTTTGTCTCCACTTCACATGCCCAAACCATCTCAATTATCTTTCTTTATCTTATCCGAGATACAAACCACCCTATCTTTTCTTGAAAAAAATCATTTCATATCCGTTTAAACCTTGTGTACCACACATCCATTTTTGCATCCTCATCTTTGCTACATTTTAGCTATTGCATCTGGTTCTTGATGACTCAGCAATCGAATCCATATAACATAGTTGTATCTACTATAAGCCTATAAAATTTCCCATTTAATCTCGTTGCGAACCTCTTGTCATACAATACCCCCATGGCTGCTCTCCACTTGTAGTATGTTGCCTGATTCACTATGGGCTACATCGCTATCTATGTCCCTGTCATTCTGAACGTGATGAAAACCATCACCTGGACTTGGTTATCTGCGAGACAAGTTGGCAATTGACTTTCAATAGTGGTCTGAATGTCGTCGTCTTGGTATTCCATTACTGTTAGAGTAAAGGTACTTGGTTTTTGAGCGACTTATGCCTAAACCTTTGCGCTCTAGTGCTTCTTGCCATTCCTTTAACCTTTCATTCAGGTTTTCTTTGCTCTCGAATGTTCAGACAATATCACCAGCGTAAAGCATCCAACTCGTTAAAAGATTGTGACTTCTATTTGTGCATGAACACTTGTTTTAGCCTTGTTATAGATATCCCTAGTTATCTGTATATACCTAATAGGAACCCTCTTCTTTCTTGGCTATCCCAAAGGCCAAATCACTTGACGTGGCACATCGTTAAGCCTTTTCAAGGCCAATGAACACTATATGCGGATCTCACTTTCTTATACTTTTTCGCCAATCTTAAAAGACCTCCCTGGTATAACGAGTTGGCTTACCATACTCGAATTTCCTTTCTAATTCATGCTTCATTTACTTTTTCCCACAATTTCATAGTATGACTTAGCAGTTTAATCCCCCTGTAGTTACTGCAACATTGGACGTCACCTTTGTTCTTGTATAAAGGCACCAAGACACTAACTCCTCCATAAATCTAACATCCTTCTTGTATTGAAGATAATAATAAATAGATTTGTCAACCACTAAGCTCCTTCCTCTAAACACTTCCACACTTTAATGGATATGTTTCCCGGTCCATTTGCCTTCCTTTTTCCTTCTTCCCAAGACTTCTCAGCTCTTCCTTTGTAATCCTACGATAATGCTATGTTTTTGTTGTTGCTGTTGGGTAGTGGGTTCTCACTTTCTTCTTACCTTCCACCGGCAAAAAGATTGTTGAAATAGGTTTATCATCTCAACTTGCTGTCCATCTCCTTTGTTAAAAGTTAAAACCCATCCATCCTCTCCCTTTATATATTTTATTACTCCTAGATCTTGCCTCTTGCACTCCCTGGCTTTGGCATGAAAGGAAATTGAAACTAGAGTGGTTAAACATTATAAAAAGAGTTTAGGTGATCTAGATGGCACAATTGTGAAAGTTGGTTGGTATCTAATGACATTTTTTTTAAAGTTTATATGCTTCAAGATTTGTTAAAATATGTTGTATGTCCCTCCTTTTTCAGGCCATCTGGTTACGTGTTGGTTCCATACAACGGACCTTTGCACTTGATATACTTGAGTAAGGGTTCTTCATTAGTTATTTTTTTTCTTGATATTGTTCTAGTTCTTTGAAATTGTGTGGTAGTTCTTTCAAATCGGAATAGCCTCTTTCCAAAGGAGTAAACAAACCCAATTAAGAACATTGTAAAATGAATCTTGATATATTTAGAGAAGCAAAAAGAAAGCCATTTCAAATCTTTTTTTTTATATTTTATATAATGCATATTGTTGTAATCCTACCTTTCAAAGTTTTATAGCAATGGGAAGTACCTTTGTATCTCGGAACATGGGAAGCTTTTGTTTTATGTTAACCATTTTAATTCTGAAATGCAACTGATTTATTTTGTACGTGCTTTACTAATTGAATCCTCAGGTTTATTTTGTCTAATTATGTAGCTGTGTTTAGAACTTTGCTACCTTATGAGCAGGTGATTAGCGATTCGTTGTTTTATATTTTTATTTATTGAATTACTTTGCTCTCTTACATATCTAAATACTTGTGAAGTATTTTTGAATTGCTGCGAGCCTTGAATATGTACAGGTTTTACGTCACCAGATTTGTTCACTTCTAATGACTTCACTTCGTACCAATTCTGAGGTGACTGTTCTTGTCAGCATTCTCTAATTTAAGTTATATTTCATCTTAAATTATTTAACTCTATATTGTAACAGATTGAAGGAGAAACTGGAGAACCTTATTTTCGCCGCCTTGTTTTGCGGTCAGTTGCCCATATAATTAGGCATTATAGTTCATCCCTCATCACTGAATCTGAGGTATGGCTTTCCTTTGTTTGTTAATAATTAGTACTAAGTAGACGGCATGGCTTCTAATAAAATAGTTGACGCTTGTGGATGTTTAAGATTAGTACAAGACAACCACCTCTAATTATGTACCCATTGAAGAAGTCCAGCATTTAACAATAGTAGACTATAATATTGCTGTTTCTTTTTGTCAAAAGAGCAACTGTCATAATTTGATTCTTGCAATTTTGCAAATATTTTCTGTGGATATTATTATTGATGGTTTCAGTTTGGAAAGTGTGGTGTTTTCCATGTTTGTATGCATATACTGCAAGTTTTTTTGGTTGACTCTCTTTTGGTTTTTTAATTTTGATTTTGGAGCCTTAATTTGTTAACAGGTATTTCTCAGCATGTTAGTCAGGGCTACATCGCTTGATTTGCCATTGTGGCATCGCATTCTTGTACTTGAAATCTTGAGGGTAATTTTGACGTATCAAATACACTTAACTACATAATTTTTTTTTTCAAGTTTTTAATAAGTTAATATCGATGCCTTCACTAATAGCTGTTCATTTGGCAGGGTTTCTGTGTGGAAGCACATACCTTGAGAATTTTGTTTCAAAACTTTGACATGTAAGCTCTTTTTGTGTCCTTTTTCACACACTACCTATTGACTTATCAAGTGATGAAATATATGGATTTATTGGTATTGCATCTCCACATCAAGAATTTGCTGTTACCAATCAATGCCCAATTGCCCATATGTGTTTTGCAATATTTTTATTGCAACAAATGAAACTTGATCTTAGTTTATATTAATAGACCAAATAGGAATTGACTATTGAGTACCAAAGAATGCAATAGCCATATAAATAGGCTTGAATAAACATGGTTAACACGAAACCTAATCCTATAACGTAACTGATTAATGCTAAATAATTTCTTACAATCCTAATGAACAATGGGTATCATGTCGCATATGCGTGTCCTGCAGTTGTATTGTATGTTTTGTCTTTAAATTATTCTGTTTTGATGAAAAGTAGATAATGATGTGTCATATTTTTGCAGGAACCCAAAGAACACAAATGTAGTCGAGGGTATGATAAAAGCTCTTGCTCGAGTGGTTTCAAGTGTGCAGGTATTTTCACTTACTTTCTATTAAGCTAAACAATACCCAAATTGATCTATTCATAAATTACAAGTAAATGTGTTGAAATTGTCACCTATCGCCATCATCTATGTGGAGGGGCCTAGGGGAGGGGGCCTGAAAAGCATAACCTGGTGACAGATAATCACATTGTCAAGTCGTGTGAACTTGAAAATGCACTTATTATGTTTGAAATTACTAGTTCTTAACTATAATAAAGTTACACATATTGTTATATGGTTATTCAGTTTCAGGACATGATAGAAATTTTATAAAATGTTTCCTTTTTCAGTTTCAGGAAACAGGTGAGGAGAGTTTGGCAGCTGTTGCGGGAATGTTTACTAGTAAAGCGAAGGGTAATGATAATTAACAATGAGGAAATATTTATATGCTTATCTACTATTACAATTACTACACATTCCTTGGGAATCAATTACACAAACTTTCCTCTAGATGCATTTTTGTGTTTGTTGGTTTATATATACACATTCTGTTGTTTTATTATAAAATATTTTTAATACAAAATTAGGTATATGGTGTGTTATATTTGTAATATTTTTATGCAATTCACCTATTTCTATTAATTGCAACTGGTTTTTTGTGTTTTTTGTTTGTGTTTTTGGTTTCTGTTTTTTTTTGTTTCTTGGGTTTTTGATTTGGTGTTTTTTAAAATTTTTTTTTTTATGTTTTTTTTTGAGTGCAACTACCTTGTTTTTTTTTTGTGTTTTTCTTTTTTTTTTTTTTTTTTTTTTTGGGTGTTTTTTTTTTGTTTTTTTTTATGTTTTTTTTTTTTTTTTGATTTTTTTTTTTTTTTGGTAGTGTTGGTGTGCTTGGTTTTGTGTTTTGTTGTTTGTTTGGGTAGTTTTTTTTTGAAGGATGTGTAGTTTGGTTTTTTGTTAGGTTTTTTTTTTTATCTTTTTTTTTTTGGTGTGTGTTTTTTTTTGTTTTTTTTTTTGGCTTTTTTTTTTGGCCTACTTTTTTTTCACCACTTTGACACTTTACCGTGAGCCCCATCAAACACCTTTTATTCCCAACTTACATGATTTCCTATTGATTTATTTATTTGCCCCCTCCCCATCCATGAATTGCTAAAATATTATTTTTTATGCCACCAATGATCCACAATTTTTTTGTTTTTCCACCAACAATGAACACCCCCACATGTGAACCTAATCCCCATATTTACGATGCCCAAATTAAAATGACCAGACACCATGGTTATCATAGCCCTAAATAAATGCCGATAAAATAGCCCTAAAACGTTTTCTGAAATCCCGCTACATTTTATTAATGTCCTATAACACCAATATGTATGGTGTGTTTGACCTTTACATAGTCTGTTGTTTGTAATGGATGTGATTGTGTCATATGCTTTTGATAATGTTAAGATTCATGTGTCATATTTTTGCACTTCCCAACTAAATTCAAGTGTCCCATGATTTTTCCCATATTTACTCATGCCAAGTTACCAAAAATCGCCATATTTTTTTCCCCCTTAAATGGGCTAAATTGATCCCATAAGTGATTATTCAATCAATTACCAAGTCACCCCCACATCTATCCCCCACAATCATATGTGTGGGTGACGCCCACCTACCACCCGTTCACCTGAAATTGAACCGTCCTATATCATTTTCTTGAACTTGAAAATTTAATTGTTGGTACACATATTTTTATAAAAATTAAGTTAATTTTATTAAATAGTTTCCTTTTTTTTTTCAGGGAACAGACAGGATTTTTTTGAAGTGTTTGCGGGAATGTTTACTAGAGTTAGGAGGGATATGATACAACTGAGCAAGAAATTATTATTATTTATTAACTAACTATTACTACACATTCCTTTCCTATCAATATCACTATTAATTTACCCTCTACATTCATTTTTGCATTTTTGTTGTTTTCCTCTACACATTCTGTTTTTTTATTTTTTTTTTATTTAATATTTTTGTGTTGTTTATATAAATATTTAAATATATGTTTTTATTTTTATGCAATCACCTATTTCTATTATTTTGCAAACCAATATTGCTGATACATCATTTCTTATTTCCTAGGAATTGAATGGAGTTTAGACAATGATGCATCAAATGCGGCTGTTTTGGTTGCGAGTGAAGCCCATGCAGTAACTTTGGCTATAGAAGGCCTGCTTGGAGTTGTATTCACTGTGGCTACCTTGACAGATGAAGCAGTGGATGTTGGTGAGGTAACCTTGCATTTATGTTTTTATAAATTCGTATTTTTATTCTTCTGTAACATAAGCCACGCTTGTTGCTCCCAGCTTGAATCCCCAAGATGTGACTCAGATCCACCTGCAAAGTTTATTGGAAAAACTGCAGTTTTATGCACAACAATGGTTGATTCAGTGTGGTTAACAATCCTTGATGCGCTATCCTTGATTTTGACCAAGTATTGTGTTTGCTAACAAATTCCTGTGTTTGTATTTGCATAATCCATCATTATTCCTCACTAAAGCTTTATATAATAGATCACAAGGTGAAGCTATAGTGTTGGAGATATTGAAGGGCTATCAAGCATTCACACAGGTATCACCTATATTCAGCTTCAAGACATCTTCTCTTCACAGTTCACACTATATCTTTGGTCATTTTAGTCTTTATCTGCACGTTGACTATTCCTGCTTTCATGCAGGCATGTGGTGTTCTTCGGGCTGTAGAACCTTTGAATTCATTTCTTGCATCACTTTGCAAGTTCACCATAAGTTCATCAAATGAATCTGATAGGAGAAGGTACTCAAGTCTTTTGGGCGTACAGTATGTATATACTATAATATTGTTGTGAAATGTCATCATGAAATGCAACCTTTATGAATATCCTTATGGTCAAGTATGACTCTGGCAGAAGCTGGTCATACTGATCTAGTTTTTGTCTCCTGTGTGTTTGTAGGCCATTTCTATCTAAGTTTTCCCCTTAATCTATTTTAATAATGAACAGTTATCTGATCTGTTTGCTGGTTTAATCGATATCATTACTAATTATCTTTTCATATTAGTCGTACTTTACAATCTCCGGGGTCAAAGCGGACAGACCTAGTGGTGGATCAAAGGGATGCTGTTGTTTTGACACTCAAGAATTTTCAGGTACATGGATTGTGCAAATGTCATTGTTGATAAAATAGTTTACTTCAGGTGTTTAATTGGGATGTTTTCTTTTGTCTTTTCTATAAGTTAGGCCCTCAGGACTCTCTTCAACATAACTCATCGATTATACAATGTTCTGGGTCCTTCTTGGGTGTTGGTATGGCTATTTATTATTTTGACCCCACACACACACATACAAGTCAGGAAGTAACAACATTTTTATGTTGAATATTTGAGGTTTTGGAGACACTAGCAGCACTTGATAGAGCAATTCATTCTCCACATGCAACAACCCAGGTAAAACTCGCATTAACTTGTACTGGGTTCAACATTTGGATTTCTTCAGAAGTCATGATGTTAATCTCTTTATGATTTTTTTAACAGGAGGTATCTGCAGCTGTCTCAAAGCTTACTAGAGAACCATCTGGCCAGTACAGTGACTTCAGTATTCTCTCTTCATTGAATTCTCAGGTGATCTTTTTGTTACATTCTTGGCTAATAGATGTAATCAGTTTTTATGTATTTACATTTTCTTTCCTCTGTAAATATATTGTATAGTCTAGAAGTTCTAACTTATTCTCTCTCTCTCTCTCTCTCTCTCTCTCTCTCTCTCTCTCTCTTTTGTCTTCTGAAGCTGTTTGAAAGCTCTGGAATCATGAATATATCAGCAGTAAAGTCACTTCTTTCTGCTCTCCGCCAGCTGTCGTATCAATCAATGGCTGGAACTTTAAGTGGTATTTCACAAACATCAAGTCAGAAAACAGGAAGCATTAGTTTTGCAGTAGAGAGAATGATATCCATTTTAGTCAATAATCTTCACAGTAAGTTCTAAAAATTTATTGAAGAGCTGTCTTACATTTTCATTTTCATATTCATTCTTATTCTGATTTTCATAAATCTGCTAAGTGGGATATAAGGAAAATTTCTACCCAACTCAAAAGGATTTATATTAATGTTATTTTTTTTTAAATACGTAACTTACATATTTTGTTGCAGGGATTCAGCCATTGTGGGATGAAGTTGTTGGTCATTTTGTGGAGGTTATTACATCATATTTATATGCATAATAAAAAATGCTGCTATCATCATTGCAACCACTTATTGATAAACATATGATATTTTTACAGCTTGCTAATAGCCCTAATCAACACTTGCGAACAATGGCACTTAATGCTTTGGATCAATCAATTTCTGCTGTTTTAAGTTCAGATCAGTTTGAGGAGAATGCACTGTCGAGACACCATGGTGTATGTGACAATATTGCATATACTTCTTATCTTGATAATTCTCCCTTTTTTATAGAAGATTTCTTTTATAATTGTCTTACCAGATCAAAACAGAAATGAAGGCACTGGAAATTTCTGTCATATCTCCACTACATGTACTTTATGATTCGTGCCCCAGTAGTGATGTTCATGCTGGGTCTTTAAAAGTTCTTCTGCACGTTTTGGAGGTAATATTGTTTGTTTTTTTGCAATCATGGAACTTTTAACTGTCTTTTTGATATTTCATCTGTCCCATTTATATTGTTCAGGAATTTTTTTTTTTTTGCAATCCTGTTTTAATCCATTCCCCAACTCATGTGACTCTTCCATGTTGTCATCTTTAGTGGGAAGTTTTTGAAAGCTATTACTTTTTGACAAGATTCCTTATGCTTTTGATAATAAGGGATATTGGCAATACTATTGTCAGACTAATTGTGGAACGAAACATTGCAATTTTTTTGTGGGATTAAGGGGTATATGTTTTTTTTATTGGCTACATATTCTTTCTGTTTATGGAAACCTTTTTCCAGAGGCATGGAGATAAGCTGTGTTATAGCTGGCCAAATATTCTTGAAATGCTAAGGTAACTATTCTTTCATCTCTGTTTTTTTTAATTAATATTGTGATGTTGGTTAAACTTCTCATTCCAATCTTCTTTAGATCAGTTGCTGGATCATCTGAAAAGGATATAGTCACCCTTGGATTCCAGGTTAGTAAACTTATAGCCACATGTTTAAGAGTTCTAAATATTATCATAACCATCAAATTTATATGTAGGATCTATGGCTTATAGACTTAGTTGTATATTGGTCAGCCTAGTATAGATTATGCTTATTTTATATAAAGTATATTCTTGTAACAAGTTTCGTATAAATTTTGGGATCCTTAAAGTTATGGAGCCTTGTTAAACCGTTGCAAGAATGTATATATTCTCCAATTAAAGTTGATGAAAATTGGCAGTTTTGGGAGATAGTTGATAGAAAGTATACTTGTAGAATATTTATTCACTTGTTTTTCTTTATCCAATTTAGTCTTTTTTTCTTGTAGAGCCTACGAGTCATTATGAACGATGGGCTATCAACTGTACCTTCAGAATTTCTTCATGTGTGAGTTCTTTCAACATTATATCTATATGTTATATTATATGGATTTTCTTTCTTTATAAAACTTTTCTGACTTTGCATTTTTAGATCTGCTATATCTATATGTTGAAATAAATAAGCATGTGAGCTATGGGTAGTGTTAGTTTTGATCTTTTAGTGTGTTTTGAATTTAAAATCAAATCAAGTATAAATGCTTAAACTCGTCATAAGCTTTTTGGGTTTCTCTTTCTTATATTTTCAGTAGGTTGTCTTTTTTGGCTTTTCGTGAAATTTTTGGATAAACACTTTTGTTTCTTCTTTCTTTCTTCTTACTATTGTTTTTTAATTTATGGTTTTTTCAACTGTTCATTTGACTATTTAAATGACTTTTGGATATAATCAGATGTATAGATGTTACCGGTGCATATAGTTTTCAGAAGACTGAACTGAATATCAGCTTAACAGCAATTGGTCTGCTTTGGACTTCAACGGACTTTATTGCCAAAGGTCTGCTGGAAGGTCCTGCAGATGATAATGGAAAAGGTTCAACTCTTATTTGCTTTAACTTTATCAGCTTATAACAAGTTTAAAAAAAAATCTATAATCAAATTTTCCTATTCTGCAGAAACATCAGAATACAATAATGGTGAAACTATAGTTCAGACTGGGCATGGTGTCAAAAAGGTTAACCAACAAGATCCCTTGATTACTGTAGCCGATCATGAAAAATTGCTGTTTTCTGTTTTTTCATTGCTTCAAAATCTGGGAGCTGATGAAAGACCTGAGGTAAATTTTTTTTCCTACCATTTGAGACTCAAGCTTTTGATTCTTTTTCAGATATATAAACACATACAACCATTCTACGTGAAAATAGTTAAGCTATTCTATTGAACCATAGTTTATCACCAGATTGCTCTGTTCATATTTAGGTAAGGAACTCAGCTGTACGGACACTTTTTCAAACCCTAGGAAGCCATGGGCAAAAGCTTTCAAAGAGCATGTGGGAGGATTGTCTTTGGAATTATGTTTTCACAACTTTAGATCGTGCTTCTCACATGGTAAGGTGCAGTATATGTAAGATACTTAGAAATGAGTTTATACCGAGTCATATTCTACACCCTTAATGGGTCAAATGCAGTGTTGTAAAAATCGGCCTAGGCGGCCGATTAATCGCGGATTAACCGGTAGTCGGCCCATTACCTTTTCGATTTCATCTAATCGGTACAAAAAATCGGTAGTCGGTCGTAGGCAGCAATAATCGGCACTAATCGGCGCAATTTTCCTAGGCGGTCAAAGTCGGTCAACGCGAATATTTGTGTCTTTTAACTTATAATTGGCACGCATCCATTTACTCAACTCTAAACCTAGCCGACATTGACAACACATCAACCAGCCCCTAAAAGTCGACCTCCACCTGCCAGCCTCCTCATTAACTTATAAATCTGACCATTTACTCAATTTTAAACTATTTGATCTTTGAAGTAGTAAAACTATTATATTTTGAACTATTTGATCTTTGTAGTACTTAATTGTTATTTTTATTTTTAATTATTTATGTTTGAAGTATACTAATCTTAACTATATATATAATTTATGAAAAATACATATAAAATCTCCAAACCGATTAATCCCTATTAATCCATATTAATTCGTAGTCGGTACCTCGCTGCCCGACTAACGCCTAGCGATTTTTTACAACATTGGTCAAATGTGTGAATTAAGAACTTGCTTTGAATTGGGAAAGGTCAAATGGGGTGAACGTGGCTAGAAATTTCTTGAATGCTTCTCACAGTTTGCTTTATTCAAATTAGATTGTTTTAAATAGTAAAGTTTTATAATCATATTATGTACACTTTTTTTTATAAAGTTCAACGGAAAAAAGATAATATTTGCTGACAAAATCTAAACTAACCCATTTGACCCACTTTAAAAGGAATCATTTACCCACCTGCCCATTTTGTCATTTCTATTAAACACGATTATATGATTATAGGCTGCAACATCTTCCAAAGACGAATGGCATGGGAAAGAACTTGGTGTTCGTGGTGGAAAAACTGTTCATATGCTCATACATCATAGGTATCCCCAACTATATTTTGTCTGATCCATATATCTACACTAATTGTGAGATTCTTTTCATCACGTATGGTAGTTTTTTATATATATGTTCAATGATATGCAGTCGGAACACAGCTCAAAAGCAATGGGACGAAACACTTGTGCTTGTCTTTGGGGGGATTGCTCGTATTTTGCGTGCTTTCTTTCCACTATTAAGTAGTATAACCAATTTTTGGTCCGGTATGTCTTTTCTGGATCGCTTACAAGCTATGTGTGCTTGCTTTTATTTTGACAAACCAGATTAATGGTCATATCAAACTCTTATTTTGCAGGATGGGAATCTTTGCTTCAGGCTGTGAAGAGCAGCATTGCAAATGGTAGTAAAGAAGTTGCCCTTGCTGCAGTAGGTTGTTTGCAATCAACAGTCCTCTCTCATTCACCCAAGGTAAGCCTATTTCTTGGGTCATATTTCTAGATCTTTTTTTGGTAACTTCACCATCATTTTTATAAAAATAGTTAGAAATCAATTTAAATTTGTATCAGGGAAATCTGCCAGTGCCATATCTAAAATCTGTTCTTGATGTTTATGATATTGTTCTCCGCAACCCAACTGCAAGTGGTGACATGGCAACGAACAAGGTGAAGCAGGAGATAATCCATGGGCTAGGTAATGATTTCTATGACCTTGGATGCCCTTTTTCCTTTATGTTACTACCATCATAAGTTACCTCCTTAAGTACTTTCTACTTTTTCTTTATAACAGGAGAAGTATATGTGCATGCACAAGGAATGTTTGAAAGTAGCATGTACTCACAGTTGCTTTCTATTATCGATTCTGCAATCAAAGAAGCAAAGATCAATCAAAATAATTTTGAAGCTGAATTTGTGAGTGTGCTAATCTTTGCATAAGTAATTAATTATTAATCCAGCTTTTAGCCTCCCTTGAGGGATGCATTATGCTAGCAAATTTATGAAATTGATTCTACATAAATTTCTATAGAATCTAGCAGGTTAGGATTTTTCAGGTTCATGGTTTTTGTTTGCTAACTTTCACATTTGTTGTTTATCTGTTCTGAATAAGTAGATTTGTTTTGTTGAGATCTGTGATATTGTTCCTTTGTGGTCTGTTTTGATGCTCCAAAACTTCCATTTACTTGGTTTGATTGAATGTCTTAAAAGTTGTATTAATATGCAAATTTCAGAAGGTTCAAGGGCATTGCTGTAAGCAACAAATTTCATGCTCTGATTTGAAAATATCTGAACATCCATGGCCAATTTGGCAATATGCTTTCAAGTGTGGCGCTTTCTACAGTTTTCAGAAAATTTTGGGGACGTTTTTAGTTATATTGTACAAATATGGAAGCTAAAGCTCCAGCCACATACACATTTATTGTTAAGAACTGTTAATAAAAAAACCAAACAAAAATAAGACTTAGGATGCCCAAAGTAATATTCAGGCTATTCCCTTCCTAAGAACCTTCATCCGGGCGAAGTCCTGAATCCAACAATTAAATTCATCAAACCAGCACCCAAGCTTATTATCTCTAGCAAGTTTATACATAGATAGGAGATTGACATTATATTCGGGAACAACCAACACATCCACAAGAATTATATTGTTAGACAGTTTAAGCTTTCCGATTGATTTTATGACAGCCTTAGTTCCATTTGGATGTCCAACAGTCATATTGTAATTAGACACATCAATTAAATCAAACATTGACACATTTGATAAAACCATGTGTTTGTTTGCCCCAGAATCAATAACCCATCTTCTATTCTGCATGGAGTCAGACTTAGCGACACCACAGAAAAAATCACAATTACCATCGAAGATTGTACCTGCCATATCTGAGGTGCCTTGATCCCCAGCGGTATTATTACCAAGGCATAAGTTTAGCATATTGATCAGCAGACAGATGGAAGGACTCTTCTTTACTAGAAGACGAATCGCAAACAACATTGTTAGCTTTAGGTTTATTTCCCGAGCTTTTCCCTTTGTAGTTTGCTAGATACCCAATTATTTCAAAACATTTTTCTATTATGTGACTATTTTTATTACACTTGGAGCATTTTAAAGAGGAACCTTTGGGAAAAAATCTTTTTATATTACTGGTTTTAGCAACAAAGGCAGCGGGTTGTGATGGGTTTGATGAAGATACTTCTCTATGATACTCCTCACCAGATATAAGAGCAAATGCAGTTTTAACAGATGGTAAGGGTTCTTTGGAAAGAATAGCATATCTCAAAGGTAAGTATTTTCATCAAGACCCATCAGAAATTGCATCAACCTCAAGTTTTGATTGTATTTAGAAACCTTTTCAGAAGCAGCACAAGTACATTTAGGTAAATCAGTTAGGATATCCAGTTGTATCCATATAGAAGATAACTTGTGATAATATTCGAAATAGAGTTATCATTTTGTTTTAAATAGATAATTTGTTGATGCAATTTGAAGATAACAGACCCATCTACTTTTGAATACGTTTCTTTTAACTCTGACCAGACATTAGATGCTCATTTTGAAAACACTTGACCTACAAACAGTTCCTCAGATATGGAATTGAGTATCCAAGATAGAACTAAAGAATTACACCTTTCCCATTGTCTACCAAGGACCTCATCAGTGGTCGACTTAACACAAGAACCATCAACAAAGCCAAATTTGTTTTTAACATTAAGAGCAAGTTCCATAGCATTAGCCCAAACATTATAGTTTTCCGTACCTTTAAGCTTTATGGACACAATAGTCAGAGACCCAGTTTCACTGGCATGTACGTATAGAGAGTCGGTCACCAAAGTCAAGATTACTAATCAGAGTAGGAGTGGGATTAACAACAGCCATCACAGATATCAACAAAAGAATCACAAGAATCACACAAGAAAGTATCAAGAACAAGGACCACACAAGCATACAACCTGTGAAACCCTTTCAGGAACCAGATACCCGATCAATTAAATGACTAGCCAAGTATGAAAAGGAGGAGCAGGAACAAAATAACAGAACAAGATCACCCCTAAGCACTCAAAGCAGAGAAAGACAGAGCAATAATAACCAAGAAATCATATAACAATGCAACAATACTGGTCCATCTAGCCCAGTCCAAACAGCATAATCAAAATAAACAAGATTAAGAAGACAATGAGAGAGGGGAGAAAGAAGATCCTTACCACCAGTCCAATAGTATGAGCAACAAAAGAAGAAAGAATTAGGGAGATGATGCCCAAGATGCATAGCGGAAGCAGATTTTTGATTTGCGAGAGACCAATACACAAAGCCAACCAAATAACCTTCACTTAGGGCTATCCGACTTTAAGCAGGCACAAAAACAGTCTTCACAAGAGATTTTCCTTTCAGGAGACGAAGATTCACACGTAACCAGGGGTTAAGCGAAACCCTAGAACGAGAATGATCTTCAATGAACCCAATACCGGTCTTTAGTGGATCTCCTAACTAAAGAGATGAATCAAAGCGATACTGGTACACCAATAGAGAGAACCCAGCCCAGAATGCAGAAACCCTAGATGATCGATTTCTCAATAAGCGAACAACAGAGTGATAATCAAGAGCACATGGCTCTGATACCATGTAAACTTTCTGGATTCAAATATTGGTATAATAATGAAATAAAAGTGATAAACACCTGGAATCTTACAAGAACAAAGAATGAAGAACAAAGAATTAAGAGAATGAAGAATACACCTTCAACAATGAAAACTAACAATCAGATTAATAAGACAAGCAACGATGAGTTGCTTGTCATCACAGATTGAATAGAAGATCAATGAAGAAGATGATTGAACTCTTGAACAAGAGTGGAAGAAACCCTAAAATACTTCGTTAACCCAATGAGAGAGGATGCGATGAATATATAGCAGCAGAATTTCTGAAATGACCATCAACAGCCCTTGCAGAATATGACTTTATAGAAACCACCCTCGAACAATAATAAACCTCACAAAATAAGAACAAGAATATTATTAGAATTGAATTGAAAGTAAATAAGATAAAATTTAACAATTATCATCCGACTCTAACACTACAGATAAGATTTTTTTTAAAGGTTATAGTTGTAGCTCAAGCTTTGGTACAAAAACCTCAAGCACCACCACACACCCGGAAACCTACTCTTAACCGCAAACAGTTACATGCTTATACAATGCAAGCTGGAAACTATTTTAAATTAAGAAGTGGAACTGAAATATTTCAGATGATGTGTTTAGGCATCATTTTCGAATGTACCGGTCATTATTCTTGAGAAATAGTTGAAGATGTTGATAGAATAGATCTGTCGTCCCAACAATGGTATAATTCAAGAGATCGAACTAGTTTTAGTGCTTTACAAGATTTTAACAGCAAATGAGATATGGAACGACGTCTGATTCATTTGACGAGTACTTCAAGATGTCTAAGCAAACAATTATGCATTTGCAAATTAAATAAAATTATAATAGTGCTACATGGTTAGACTCTTCGTTTCAACTTAGATGAACTAAGGTATAATGTGGGGTATTATCTTGTTGATGGTATCTATCTTGAATACTCCACAATAGTCGAAGCGTTTAACTCTTCAGTAGGTGATAAACGTGTCATCTACAGACTTGCTCGCATGTCAGCAAGAAAGATGTCATATGAACATTTAGTATTTTGACGCAACGGTGGCATATCAATTATATCATGAAATTGTAAGTCATTCTAGTCAATCAAGTGTACTTCTTAATCATCTAGAAATGTATATTATATATTATATTTTAAAAAAGAGGACAAAACAATTGTCAAGGGAAATGAAATGGACGTGTCGGCTAAGAGTGTAAATGAGACAAGCTAGCTCATGGCTATTGGGATGGTTCGCTGAATGCTTGAATCGAGCAGAACATAAATGAGCTCGAGCCAACATTCATTTTTTTAGGCGTTATTGAGCGAAACTAAAATATTTTGTTTTACAACTTAAAAGATCTTTATACATGGTCTAATATTTGAAATAAATTTCTTCTAATGTACGGATGTCTAAACAATTCAAAAGTAAGTACTTTTCGTCATTTGTCATGTGTTGGGATTTACCCAATGAGCAGGGGTGCAAAGTACAATTCAAGTAAAATAGTGTGGAGCCGACCAAACAGCGGTAATCACGTTCATGCCGATTTGTAAATTTAAAATAGGTATAAATTATTTCTTTTTTTATTCATTTTCACTTTTTAAACAATCGCGTCTAAGAGTATCATGATTTATGTGAGCATAAAAATGTAGTAGAGTAGACTACGCCAAGTTGGGGTTGTTGAAGTTTTTAGACGACAAACCTTCTTGAATCGTCTAGTTTGCCATTCAATCCCAGATCATAATTCTTAAAAATTCAAAATGTCACCATCACTTTCCATTGTTGCTTGACCTAGCAAAAATTACTCTCACTGCCTTGCAATATTTTTCGCAAATGATTTCTCAAAGTTGAGTTTGAATCCCTTACGAAATAAACATCAAAATTCTTACATTGAGCCTATAGAGTATCGTTTGACATCTCACATAAGTTGAAGTTTGACCAAGCTTCAGTGTTCCTCATCATTGGTAAAATCGACACAAAGGTAACATTGTTTGAGGATGCACACCTTTGGAAGCCATAGCGTCTATTCAGAGTGTTATTAACATACACGAGAACATTTTTGTGTTTGAGTGCATTTTTACGTTTTAGGGTGTCGCAATCTCCAAAACCTATTTATACTATAAAACAGTCAAATAAATCTATATAACTGTTAGAAGGCGGTCAAGACGAGTCTAGTAGTTCAAATGGGTATTTTACAGTACAAAACCAAAGCGGTTTGTGTCCAAAAACAAGGACCCGGTTCAAGAAAACAGTGAAATACGTCTATACAATAGTTTTAAACCGGTATTTTATAGTACATGAACCAAAGCGGTTGGTGTCTGAAAAGAAAGAACCAGTTTTGAACTGGGGGTTTAAATAGCTTGTATGTTGGGCGGTTTGGAACATAACCAGTTAATTTGGTTTGTCGCTTTTAATCGCTAACTAGTTTTTTGATGTGCCTCTAATTGGCAACATATTATCTTCAAGATAGCAACGATCATATAAATCTACAAGAGCGTAAATAGATATACCAACACAAGTCGCTGTGATCAACTATCATGAACAATGACTATAAGCCAACTTATATAAACCTTATTAGAAAATTATAAAAAAATGAAAAAGCAAATTAAGATAAATCCAAAATTAAATAGCATAAGATGTTATTTTTTAATATCGTTAATTAGCTAAAATATGTATTATTTAAAGAGGTTTTAGAAGCATGAAATTATGGTGCACTACTAGACACAAACTTCACATCATTAAAACTCACCATTGTTGCTATAAAACTAACCTGTTTGAATCAAATACCACATTTGAATCAATATAAAATTTTATATCTAATACCACATTTGAATCAAAAAATAAATTTTGTTGTTTGGATTATATCATACCTACATTCCCTAAACCACAAATTACAAATACACTCTGAAAACCGAAACTTAAAATACAAAAAAGAAAATTAAGATCAAAAATTTCACCAACACTTTTACATATAACATCTTAATCTAAAAGTTCTCTCTTTTCCTATCAAAAGGCAGCAAGGAACATACCCAGTATGATTCTTTGCCAAATGCTATTGCATGTTTTTATCTTGCGTCAAACAAATCTTGTGTAGCCCGAGTTCTGTACTAACAAGTCTAAGTAAAGCATGCACCAGATCTCTGACTCGAGAATTCCTGACAATTATATAAGTTGAAGATAAATGTAAACCAAATTTAGTATATATTTTCAAGAATATAACTGCTTGCGGTTGAATACCAACCAAATTACATTCTATATATAGCAGATGAGATGTTAACATACTTTCTGAGAGATGGTAATTTCGACCCAATTCGGGTGGATCTTATCTTTAACAGATCAAATAGATGATAGTACAAACAAAACCAGCCTAATGAAGGGGAAGTCGCCAAAGTACATTTTTAACACATAAAACCTCCTAAATCATTTATTCAAAACTTATGGTTATTATTAAAATAATACTTCTATAATCATACTTGACACCCTAATCGTTTATATAGATATTAGCATCCTCAAGGTCAACCCACCAGACCATACCCTACCCTCATTTTTATTCAAACTTTGTTCTCCCCTTCTAGTATTCTCTCATCCACTTGTCTCAAATTGACCATTAATGTTGTTTAATTAGATGAAAACGGTTTAAAAATATATATGTGGTAATGAAATGAAACTATATAATGCATGCATATGAAGCATTTGTTACCTAGACTTAACAAGCTCACATAAGGGCATGAAAAGGACAAACAAATGTGCACGTTGACCGGTGTTCTCTTCTAATTGACCACCACCCTTCAAAAAAGGATGTAAAGGAAGAACTGAAGCTGTTTCTGTATGCAAGACAACACGTGCCATTTCTTGGAGAACAAAAGCAATCTCACTGATTCTTGCAGGTGGAAATGTGCGCTCACCTGCCAATAATATTGATTTAGAATGTTGGGACTAAGACCTTTATGACACAGGTTTTATTGAAGATGAAATTACCTAATTCCTTCTCATCAGTTAAAAACTTGTTGAGAATGTATTCGCATCTTGTCATAAGTATCATGACAGATATTTTGCTTACTTGGCTTCGAGTTGAATTCCAATCGTTTGCTTCATTGTTGTAACTGAGCAAACGCAAGATCATTATGGATCATTGGATCTTATCAAATATGTGTGTATTTTACAACTTAAATATACCAGATGAAGAAATACCTGCTCAAAGAAAACAACTTATGCAAGCAAGTGAGAGAGAATCTGCTGCAGTGAGGAGGCACAAGTTCTACTGTTTCAACAGGCAAAGAACATGTACGGGAAGCACATCTGTCAAGGGTTATTATCAGCCGTTCCAATATCTGTAAATGACAATTCAAGACCATATAAATATAAAAAGTAATATATCACATCTATAAACTGTATGAAAGTGAAGAGTAAAGTTGTAAGTGAGAATGCTACTTCTCAAACTCAAAAGTCACTGGTTACTTTTCTTTTTTCTATTCAAAGACACTACACACCTAAGCTTTAAAGTATAGCGGATTCTTGATTTAAAGAAAGAAAGAAATTGCACAACCACACTCACATTTTAAACAACCAATAGATTAACTAAAAGAAAAACTCAAAAGGGTACGAGTCAAAATTCAAAAATAACCCAACATTTACTTTTACTACTTAGATATCCTACATCTATTTATAGGGCACAGATTATAACTGGAAGTCTGAAATTACTTAATTAAATTTTTATAATCATATTTGACACATCATATATTAAGATGGTCGGGGTCAACCAACCAGTTTTGACCCACCCCAAGAGTTACCCATACTAACCCCGTTACCAACCCTAAAAATAATATGATATATGTAGACTGCTGAGTGCTGATAGAAAGATTACCTCAGGAGAAGCATCGATGTCAGACATAAGGATTTTATCCCCCAAAACATCTAATAGTTCCATTTCAAGGGATTCATCATCCTCCTTTGATATTGCAGCAAGTGAACTAGAAGGAAGGGCACGTCCACAATACCCTACCAGGAATATTTCATACACATCAGCAACTTCTTTCCATAAACGAATTCTTGCAGGCCTGTTGCTACTGCTTACATCAGGCACCGATCCATTTGCTAATTTGCTGATGTCATCAACTAGCAATTGGTTGAAGCTTTTAACAGCTAGCCCCCAAAGTCCACCATCAGGATTCTCTCTTCTTGTTATCATGCACCTGCAAGGACAAAACTCATTTTTTGAATTATTTTACTGAAAAAAAACTTAAATATAGCAACTTCTTATTAATGACATGCTTATGGGAAATAAAAAATGAATGTAAAAACCCTGAGTTTTTAAAACCTTCACAACCACTGAGAATCACTAAATAAAGTCAGTATATACAAAGAAAGGTTTTATGATGCCATGTAATTACCAAAAATCAATTATACAAATCCAAATTTAAGTTATCAAACTGCCATCTTGTTTTATAGAAAAATATAAAAAACTTGAGGTGCGTACTTAAACCTATTTACTTATGACTGGGTCGGTTTGGGTTGTAATTTATCTCAAACATATCAAATAAAAATTATCAGAAAAGGCAACAACTCAAACGAGTTTAAAGTCACCCAAAGTCTATTTTGAATACATAAAACCACCTAAATTGCTTTTTTCGGAAATTAGAATATTACTTTAAATAATCATAACTAACACTTTAGTTATCTATATATTTTGAAAATTGGACAAAAAAGTATTAACAGGAACCCAACCGTCCTGTACAATAATGAACCCTTTTGAACCATAACCCAACTCATCCGACCCATCTATCTTTGCCACCACTATAAAAAAATCAGATGCAACATTTCTTCATAAAAATTCTCAAAACAGTCCCCTCGCATGCATGAAAAAAAATACATGCAGTTGTTCCTGTGAAGAAATAGTAAATATAGGTATAAGCACATGCAGTTCTGGACCTGCAGCAGTAGAGAATGTTACCTTCCAAGTCCTTGAATAATGTAAGGAAAGATAATAAATTTCTCCGTTACTGGAGCCTGTAAGAAAAGATCTACCAACACAGGAACAAGCTTTTCAGCAAACAAATCACTTGTGATGGTCTTTGCTGAAGCTTTTCTTGAATTGGACCTTGAAGAAAAAGATTCTACTTCTACTTGTTCAGGAGTGGCAGTCCCATTAGAATCTGTGGAAATAATACCCAAATTTAGAGGAGGTGAGACGGGCGAATTGGTCAACAGGTCGATAGGGGTTGACCTAACACCACTTTTTTGTACTTTTTTTAATAAATAACTAATCCATTACTTATACAAGAAAGCATTTTGAAATATGGACCTAACTCCTTGCATATACATTTTGGACAACAGTCAACCGTTTTGGCCCATTTGACGTGTTCCCTTTTTAGCCAAGTTTTCTTATATGACCAGTTTGAGACTATAAATAACTAAAACCCAAGAATTTAGAAATGTAAATACCAGGAGGTGAAAAATCAACAAAATGAATATATAAAGAAACAAAAAAATGGTCAAGTCAATACCAGAAGTATATCCTTTTGATTCGCCAGACTTCGCATCATCTCCTTCATTCTGTACAGAAGAATCTGAATTTGGAAGGTAACGCAAAAGCTTCTGGAAGAAGACTGTCCACAATGAAGGAATATGATGAGGTGGACGTAACTGTGGAAAGACTTCTAGTATTACACGCTGAACTGGCGGAACATGTCCCTGTGAAAATTAATTATTAGACAATAATATGGTTCTGCATGTATGCCTAGCTTTCCAATTTATTTCAGTTTCAAATGACACCTAACTATAAGATAGAAACATGAAGATGGATGTGTTTATCATAAGTAATGAACCTCAACCCAGTTATATGTAGTATTGTAGAAACCAAAACCCGGCACCTTCTAAGTACATCATTAGATTTAAATGAGAATTCAAAATGACTAATGCAAAGATAAGAAAAAGAAAGAGAATATTGATGGCTAGAAAATAGAAAAGTAGAAGAAAGATCAAAGATATTTAAGTGGTCTAAATTCTATGAGAACACTTACAACTACTTTTTATATATCTTTTGAGCAGTTTAATTACTTTGAAATATGCTAAAATTTTTATTAACAGTTCTTAACAATAAATGTGTATGTGGCTGGAGCTTTAGCTTCCATATTTGTACAATATAACTAAAAACGTCCCCAAAATTTTCTGAAAACTGTAGAAAGCGCCACACTTGAAAGCATATTGCCAAATTGGCCATGGATGTTCAGATATTTTCAAATCAGAGCATGAAATTTGTTGCTTACAGCAATGCCCTTGAACCTTCTGAAATTTGCATATTAATACAACTTTTAAGACATTCAATCAAACCAAGTAAATAGAAGTTTTGGGGCATCAAAACAGACCACAAAGGAACAATATCACAGATCTCAACAAAACAAATCTACTTATTCAGAACAGATAAACAACAAATGTGAAAGTTAGCAAACAAAAACCATGAACCTGAAAAATCCTAACCTGCTAGATTCTATAGAAATTTATGTAGAATCAATTTCATAAATTTGCTAGCATAATGCATCCCTCAAGGGAGGCTAAAAGCTGGATTAATAATTAATTACTTATGCAAAGATTAGCACACTCACAAATTCAGCTTCAAAATTATTTTGATTGATCTTTGCTTCTTTGATTGCAGAATCGATAATAGAAAGCACTGTGAGTACATGCTACTTTCAAACATTCCTTGTGCATGCACATATACTTCTCCTGTTATAAAGAAAAAGTAGAAAGTACTTAAGGAGGTAACTTATGATGGTAGTAACATAAAGGAAAAAGGGCATCCAAGATTCCAAGGTCATAGAAATCATTACCTAGCCCATGGATTATCTCCTGCTTCACCTTGTTCGTTGCCATGTCACCACTTGCAGTTGGGTTGCGGAGAACAATATCATAAACATCAAGAACAGATTTTAGATATGGCACTGGCAGATTTCCCTGATACAAATTTAAAGTGATTTCTAACTATTTTTATAAAAATGATGGTGAAGTTACCAAAAAAAGATCTAGAAATATGACCCAAGAAATAGGCTTACCTTGGGTGAATGAGAGAGGACTGTTGATTGCAAACAACCTACTGCAGCAAGGGCAACTTCTTTACTACCATTTGCAATGCTGCTCTTCACAGCCTGAAGCAAAGATTCCCATCCTGCAAAATAAGAGTTTGATATGACCATTAATCTGGTTTGTCAAAATAAAAGCAAGCACACATAGCTTGTAAGCGATCCAGAAAAGACATACCGGACCAAAATTGGTTATACTACTTAATAGTGGAAAGAAAGCACGCAAAATACGAGCAATCCCCCAAAGACAAGCACAAGTGTTTCGTCCCATTGCTTTTGAGCTGTGTTCCGACTGCATATCATTGAACATATATATAAAAAACTACCATACGTGATGAAAAAGAATCACAATTAGTGTAGATATATGGATCAGACAAAATATAGTTGGGGATACCTATGATGTATGAGCATATGAACAGTTTTTCCACCACGAACACCAAGTTCTTTCCCATGCCATTCGTCTTTGGAAGATGTTGCAGCCTATAATCATATAATCGTGTTTAATAGAAATGACAAAATGGGCAGGTGGGTAAATGATTCCTTTTAAAGTGGGTCAAATGGGTTAGTTTAGATTTTGTCAGCAAATATTATCTTTTTTTCCGTTGAACTTTATAAAAAAAAAAGTGTACATAATATGATTATAAAACTTTACTATTTAAAACAATCTAATTTGAATAAAGCAAACTGTGAGAAGCATTCAAGAAATTTCTAGCCACGTTCACCCCATTTGACCTTTCCCAATTCAAAGCAAGTTCTTAATTCACACATTTGACCATGTTGTAAAAAATCGCTAGGCGTTAGTCGGGCAGCGAGGTACCGACTACGAATTAATATGGATTAATAGGGATTAATCGGTTTGGAGATTTTATATGTATTTTTCATAAATTATATATATAGTTAAGATTAGTATACTTCAAACATAAATAATTAAAAATAAAAATAAAAATTAAGTACTACAAAGATCAAATAGTTCAAAATATAATAGTTTTACTATTCAAAGATCAAATAGTTTAAAATTGAGTAAATGGTCAGATTTATAAGTTAATGAGGAGGCTGGCAGGTGGAGGTCGACTTTTAGGGGCTGGTTGTGTGTTGTCAATGTCGGCTAGGTTTAGAGTTGAGTAATGGATGCGTGCCAATTATAAGTAAAAGACACAAATATTCGCGTTGACCGACTTTGACCGCCTAGGAAAATTGCGCCGATTAGTGCCGATTATTGCTGCCTACGACCGACTACCGATTTTTTGTACCGATTAGATGAAATCGAAAAGGTAATGGGCCGACTAGCGGTTAATCCGCGATTAATCGGCCGCCTAGGCCGATTTTTACAACACTGCATTTGACCCATTAAGGGTGTAGAATATGACTCGGTATAAACTCATTTCTAAGTATCTTACATATACTGCACCTTACCATGTGAGAAGCACGATCTAAAGTTGTGAAAACATAATTCCAAAGACAATCCTCCCACATGCTCTTTGAAAGCTTTTGCCCATGGCTCCTAGGGTTTGAAAAAGTGTCCGTACAGCTGAGTTCCTTACCTAAATATGAACAGAGCAATCTGGTGATAAACTATGGTTCAATAGAATAGCTTAACTATTTTCACGTAGAATGGTTGTGTGTGTTTATATATCTGAAAAAGAATCAAAAGCTTCAGTCTCAAATGGTAGGAAAAAAAAATTACCTCAGGTCTTTCATCAGCTCCCAGATTTTGAAGCAATGAAAAAACAGAAAACAGCAATTTTTCATGATCGGCTACAGTAATCAAGGGATCTTGTTGGTTAACCTTTTTGACACCATGCCCAGTCTGAACTATAGTTTCACCATTATTGTATTCTGATGTTTCTGCAGAATAGGAAAATTTGATTATAGATTTTTTTTTTACTTGTTATAAGCTGATAAAGTTAAAGCAAATAAGAGTTGAACCTTTTCCATTATCATCTGCAGGACCTTCCAGCAGACCTTTGGCAATAAAGTCCGTTGAAGTCCAAAGCAGACCAATTGCTGTTAGCTGATATTCAGTTCAGTCTTCTGAAAACTATATGCACCGGTAACATCTATACATCTGATTATATCCAAAAGTCATTTAAATAGTCAAATGAACAGTTGAAAAAACCATAAATTAAAAACAATAGTAAGAAGAAAGAAAGAAGAAACAAAAGTGTTTATCCAAAAATTTCACAAAAAGCCAAAAAAGACAACCTACTGAAAATATAAGAAAGAGAAACCCAAAAAGCTTATGACGAGTTTAAGCATTTATACTTGATTTGATTTTAAATTCAAAACACACTAAAAGATCAAAACTAACACTACCCATAGCTCACATGCTTATTTATTTCAACATATAGATATAGCAGATCTAAAAATGCAAAGTCAGAAAAGTTTATAAAGAAAGAAAATCCATATAATATAACATATAGATATAATGTTGAAAGAACTCACACATGAAGAAATTCTGAAGGTACAGTTGATAGCCCATCGTTCATAATGACTCGTAGGCTCTACAAAAAAAAAGACTAAATTGGATAAAGAAAACAAGTGAATAAATATTCTACAAGTATACTTTCTATCAACTATCTCCCAAAACTGCCAATTTTCATCAACTTTAATTGGAGAATATATACATTCTTGCAACGGTTTAACAAGGCTCCATAACTTTAAGGATCCCAAAATTTATACGAAACTTGTTACAAGAATATACTTTATATAAAATAAGCATAATCTATACTAGGCTGACCAATATACAACTAAGTCTATAAGCCATAGATCCTACATATAAATTTGATGGTTATGATAATATTTAAAACTCTTAAACATGTGGCTATAAGTTTACTGACCTGGAATCCAAGGGTGACTATATCCTTTTCAGATGATCCAGCAACTGATCTAAAGAAGATTGGAATGAGAAGTTTAACCAACATCACAATATTAATTAAAAAAAAAACAGAGATGAAAGAATAGTTACCTTAGCATTTCAAGGATATTTGGCCAGCTATAACACAGCTTATCTCCATGCCTCTGGAAAAAGGTTTCCATAAACAGAAAGAATATGTAGCCAATAAAAAAAAACATATACCCCTTAATCCCACAAAAAAATTGCAATGTTTCGTTCCACAATTAGTCTGACAATAGTATTGCCAATATCCCTTATTATCAAAAGCATAAGGAATCTTGTCAAAAAGTAATAGCTTTCAAAAACTTCCCACTAAAGATGACAACATGGAAGAGTCACATGAGTTGGGGAATGGATTAAAACAGGATTGCAAAAAAAATTCCTGAACAATATAAATGGGACAGATGAAATATCAAAAGACAGTTAAAAGTTCCATGATTGCAAAAAAAACAAACAATATTACCTCCAAAACGTGCAGAAGAACTTTTAAAGACCCAGCATGAACATCACTACTGGGGCACGAATCATAAAGTACATGTAGCGGAGATATGACAGAAATTTCCAGTGCCTTCATTTCTGTTTTGATCTGGTAAGACAATTATAAAAGAAATCTTCTATAAAAAAGGGAGAAGTATCAAGATAAGAAGTAAGTATATGCAATATTGTCACATACACCATGGTGTCTCGACAGTGCATTCTCCTCAAACTGATCTGAACTTAAAACAGCAGAAATTGATTGATCCAAAGCATTAAGTGCCATTGTTCGCAAGTGTTGATTAGGGCTATTAGCAAGCTGTAAAAATATCATATGTTTATCAATAAGTGGTTGCAATGATGATAGCAGCATTTTTTATTATGCATATAAATATGATGTAATAACCTCCACAAAATGACCAACAACTTCATCCCACAATGGCTGAATCCCTGCAACAAAATATGTAAGTTACGTATTTAAAAAAAAATAACATTAATATAAATCCTTTTGAGTTGGGTAGAAATTTTCCTTATATCCCACTTAGCAGATTTATGAAAATCAGAATAAGAATGAATATGAAAATGAAAACGTAAGACAGCTCTTCAATAAATTTTTAGAACTTACTGTGAAGATTATTGACTAAAATGGATATCATTCTCTCTACTGCAAAACTAATGCTTCCTGTTTTCTGACTTGATGTTTGTGAAATACCACTTAAAGTTCCAGCCATTGATTGATACGACAGCTGGCGGAGAGCAGAAAGAAGTGACTTACTGCTGATATATTCATGATTCCAGAGCTTTCAACAGCTTCAGAAGACAAAAAAAAAAAAGAGAGAGAGAGAGAGAGAGAGAGAGAGAGAGAGAGAAAAGTTAGAACTTCTAGACTATACAATATATTTACAGAGGAAGAAAATGTAAATACATAAAAACTGATTACATCTATTAGCCAAGAATGTAACAAAAAGATCACCTGAGAATTCAATGAAGAGAGAATACTGAAGTCACTGTACTGGCCAGATGGTTCTCTAGTAAGCTTTGAGACAGCTGCAGATACCTCCTGTTAAAAAAATCATAAAGAGATTAACATCATGACTTCTAAGAAATCCAAATGTTGAACCCAGTACAAGTTAATGCGAGTTTTACCTGGGTTGTTGCATGTGGAGAATGAATTGCTCTATCAAGTGCTGCTAGTGTCTCCAAAACCTCAAATATTCAACATAAAAATGTTGTTACTTCCTGACTTGTATGTGTGTGTGTGTGGGTCAAAATAATAAATAGCCATACCAACACCCAAGAAGGACCCAGAACATTGTATAATCGATGAGTTATGTTGAAGAGAGTCCTGAGGGCCTAACTTATAGAAAAGACAAAAGAAAACATCCCAATTAAACACCTGAAGTAAACTATTTTATCAACAATGACATTTGCACAATCCATGTACCTGAAAATTCTTGAGTGTCAAAACAACAGCATCCCTTTGATCCACCACTAGGTCTGTCCGCTTTGACCCCGAGATTGTAAAGTACGACTAATATGAAAAGATAATTAGTAATGATATCGATTAAACCAGCAAACAGATCAGATAACGTTCATTATAAAATAGATAAAGGGGAAAACTTAGATAGAAATGGCCTACAAACACACAGGAGACAAAAACTAGATCAGTATGACCAGCTTCTGCCAGAGTCATACTTGACCATAAGGATATTCATAAAGGTTGCATTTCATGATGACATTTCACAACAATATTATAGTATATACATACTGTACGCCCAAAAAGACTTGAGTACCTTCTCCTATCAGATTCATTTGATGAACTTATGGTGAACTTGCAAAGTGATGCAAGAAATGAATTCAAAGGTTCTACAGCCCGAAGAACACCACATGCCTGCATGAAAGCAGGAATAGTCAACGTGCAGATAAAGACTAAAATGACCAAAGATATAGTGTGAACTGTGAAGAGAAGATGTCTTGAAGCTGAATATAGGTGATACCTGTGTGAATGCTTGATAGCCCTTCAATATCTCCAACACTATAGCTTCACCTTGTGATCTATTATATAAAGCTTTAGTGAGGAATAATGATGGATTATGCAAATACAAACACAGGAATTTGTTAGCAAACACAATACTTGGTCAAAATCAAGGATAGCGCATCAAGGATTGTTAACCACACTGAATCAACCATTGTTGTGCATAAAACTGCAGTTTTTCCAATAAACTTTGCAGGTGGATCTGAGTCACATCTTGGGGATTCAAGCTGGGAGCAACAAGCGTGGCTTATGTTACGAAGAAGAAAAAAATACGAATTTATAAAAACATAGATGCAAGGTTACCTCACCAACATCCACTGCTTCATCTGTCAAGGTAGCCACAGTGAATACAACTCCAAGCAGGCCTTCTATAGCCAAAGTTACTGCATGGGCTTCACTCGCAACCAAAACAGCCGCATTTGATGCATCATTGTCTAAACTCCATTCAATTCCTAGGAAATAAGAAATGATGTATCAGCTAATATTACCGTTTGCAAATTAATAGAAATAGGTGAATTGCATAAAAATATTACAAATATAACACACCATATACCTAATTTTGTATTAAAAATATTTTATAATAAAACAACAGAATGTGTATATTATAACCCAACAAACACAAAATGCATCTAGAGGAAATTTGTGTAATTGATTCCCAAGGAATGTGTAGTAATTGTAATAGTAGATAAGCATATAAATATTTCCTCATTGTTAATTATCATTACCCTTCGCTTTACTAGTAAACATTCCCGCAACAGCTGCCAAACTCTCCTCACCTGTTTCCTGAAACTGAAAAAGGAAACATTTTATAAAATTTCTATCATGTCCTGAAACTGAATAACCATATAACAATATGTGTAACTTTATTATAGTTAAGAACTAGTAATTTCAAACATAATAAGTGCATTTTCAAGTTCACACGACTTGACAATGTGATTATGTCACCAGGTTATGCTTTTCAGGCCCCCTCCCCTAGGCCCTCCACATAGATGATGGCGATAGGTGACAATTTCAACACATTTACTTGTAATTTATGAATAGATCAATTTGGGTATTGTTTAGCTTAATAGAAAGTAAGTGAAAATACCTGCACACTTGAAACCACTCGAGCAAGAGCTTTTATCATACCCTCGACTACATTGTGTTCTTTGGGTTCCTGCAAAAATATGACACATCATTATCTACTTTCATCAAAGAATAATTTAAAGACAAAACATACAATACAACTGCAGGACACGCATATGCGACATGATACCCATTGTTCATTAGGATTGGGAAATTATTTAGCATTAATCAGTTACGTTATAGGATTAGGTTTCGTGTTAACCATGTTAATTCAAGCCTATTTATATGGCTATTGCATTCTTTGGTACTCAATAGTCAATTCCTATTTGCCTATTAATATAAACTAAGATCAAGTTTCATTTGTTGCAATAAAAATATTGCAAAACACATATGGGCAATTGGGCATTGATTGGTAACAGCAAATTCTTGATGTGGAGATGCAATACCAATAAATCCATATATTTCATCACTTGATAAGTCAATAGGTAGTGTGTGAAAAAGGACACAAAAAGAGCGTACATGTCAAAGTTTTGAAACAAAATTCTCAAGGTATGTGCTTCCACACAGAAAACCCTGCCAAAGAACAGCTATTAGTGAAGGCATCGATATTAACTTATTAAAAACTTGAAAAAAAAAATTATGTAGTTAAGTGTATTTGATACGTCAAAATTACCTCAAGATTTCAAGTACAAGAATGCGATGCCACAATGGCAAATCAAGCGATGTAGCCCTGACTAACATGCTGAGAAATACCTGTTAACAAATTAAGGCTCCAAAATCAAATTAAAAAACCAAAAAGAGAGTCAACCAAAAAAACTTGCAGTATATGCATACAAACATGGAAAACACCACACTTTCCAAACTGAAACCATCAATTAATATTCACAGAAAATATTGCAAAATTGCAAGAATCAAATTATGACAGTTGCTCTTTGACAAAAAGAAACAGCAATATTATAGTCCTACTATTGTTAAATGCTGGACTTCTTCAATGGACATAATTAGAGGTGGTTGTCTTGTACTAATCTTAAACATCCAGAAGCGTCAACTATTTTATAGATAAGCCATGCCGTCTACTTAGTACTAATTATTAACAAACAAAGGAAAGCCATACCTCAGATTCAGTGATGAGGGATGAACTATAATGCCTAATTATATGGGCAACTGACCGCAAAACAAGGCGGCGAAAATAAGGTTCTCCAGTTTCTCCTTCAATCTGTTACAATATAGAGTTAAATAATTTAAGATGAAATATAACTTAAATTAGAGAATGCTGACAAGAACAGTCACCTCAGAATTGGTACGAAGTGAAGTCATTAGAAGTGAACAAATCTGGTGACGTAAAACCTGTACATATTCAAGGCTCGCAGCAATTCAAAAATACTTCACAAGTATTTAGATATAAGAGAGCAAAGTAATTCAATAAATAAAAATATAAAACAACGAATCGCTAATCACCTGCTCATAAGGTAGCAAAGTTCTAAACACAGCTACATAATTAGACAAAATAAACCTGAGGATTCAATTAGTAAAGCACGTACAAAATAAATCAGTTGCATTTCAGAATTAAAATGGTTAACATAAAACAAAAGCTTCTCATGTTCCGAGATACAAAGGTACTTCCCATTGCTTTAAAACTTTGAAAGGTAGGATTACAACAATATGCATTATATAAAATATAAAAAAAAGATTTGAAATGGCTTTCTTTTTGCTTCTCTAAATATATCAAGATTCATTTTACAATGTTCTTAATTGGGTTTGTTTACTCCTTTGGAAAGAGGCTATTCCGATTTGAAAGAACTACCACACAATTTCAAAGAACTAGAAAATATCAAGAAAAAAATAACTAATGAAGAACCCTTACTCAAGTATATCAAGTGCAAAGGTCCGTTGTATGGAACCAACACGTAACCAGATGGCCTGAAGAAGGAGGGACATACAACAATATTTTAACAAATCTTGAAGCATATAAACTTTAAAAAAAATGTTTAGATACAAACCAACTTTCACAATTGTGCCATCTAGATCACCTAAACTCTTTTATAATGTTTAACCACTCTAGTTTCAATTTCCTTTCATGCCAAAGCCAGGGAGTGCAAGAGGCAAGATCTAGGAGTAATAAAATATATAAAGGGATGGGTTTTAACTTTTAACAAAGGAGATGGACAGCAAGTTGAGATGATAAACCTATTTCAACAATCTTTTTGCCGGTGGAAGGTAAGAAGAAAGTGAGAACCCACTACCCAACAGCAACAACAAAAAACATAGCATTATCATAGGATTACAAAGGAAGAGCTGAGAAGTCTTGGGAAGAAGGAAAAGGGAAGGCAAATGGACCGGGAAACATATCCATTAAAGTGTGGAAGTGTTTAGAGGAAGGAGCTTAGTGGTTGACAAATCTATTTATTATTATCTTCAATACAAGAAGGATGTTAGATTTATGGAGGATGAGGAGTTAGTGTTGGTGCCTTTATACAAGAACAAAGGTGACGTCCAATGTTGCAGTAACTACAGGGGGATTAAACTGCTAAGTCATACTATGAAATTGTGGGAAAAAGTAAATGAAGCATGAATTAGAAAGGAAATTCAAGTATGATAAGCCAACTCGTTATACCAGGGAGGTCTTCTAAATTTGGTGAAAAAGTATAAGAAAGTGAGATCCGCATATAGTGTTCATTGGCCTTGAAAAGGCTTACGACGATGTGCCACGTCAAGTGATTTGGCCTTTGGGATAGCCAAGAAAGAAGAGGGTTCCTATTAGGTATATACAGATAACTAGGGATATCTATAACAAGGCTAAAACAAGTGTTCATGCACAAATAGAAGTCACAATCTTTTTCCCCATTAAGGTAGGCCTCCACCAAGAATCCGTGTTGAGTTTGTTTTATGCAGTTTTGGATGAATTGTCAAAGTCAATTCAAGAGGCAATCTAGAGGTGGATGCTTTACGCTGGTGATATTGTCTGAACATTCGAGAGCAAAGAAAACCTGAATGAAAGGTTAAAGGAATGGCAAGAAGCACTAGAGCGCAAAGGTTTAGGCATAAGTCGCTCAAAAACCAAGTACCTTTACTCTAACAGTAATGGAATACCAAGACGACGACATTCAGACCACCATTGAAAGTCAATTGCCAACTTGTCTCGCAGATAACCAAGTCCAGGTGATGGTTTTCACCACGTTCAGAATGACAAGGACATAGATAGCGATGTAGCCATAGTGAATCAGGCAACATACTACAAGTGGAGAGCAGCCATGGGGGTATTGTATGACAAGAGGTTCGCAACGAGATTAGATGGGAAATTTTATAGGCTTATAGTAGATACAGCTATGTTATATGGATTCGATTGCTGACTGCTGAGTCATCAAGAACCAGATGCAATAATATAATGTAGCAAATATGAGGTTGCAAAAATGGATGTGTGGTACACAAGGTTTAAACGGATATGAAATGATTTTTTTCAAGAAAAGATAGGGTGGTTTGTATTTCGGATAAGATAAAGAAAGATAATTGAGATGGTTTGGGCATGTGAAGTGGAGCAAAGAAGGCGATGGTGAGAACCTTGGAAACCATCACGGTGGAGGGGTGGAGAAGAGGCACACTCAAACTGATTTCGGATGAGTAGATTAAACAAGATTTGTTAAACTTGCACCTTTCTAAGAACATGATCGAGTTCATGGAGACGTTAGACAACGGTTATGGACATTTAGGTAGGGACTTGGTTTTCCTTGGTTGCGTTAGCCTATGTTTTGTAGTAGTGGGCCTTAGAGTATATATTTCTTAGAGGACGTATAGGTACTTTTAAGAGGATTTGTGTGCTACCTTATTCATGCCTTTTTTTATGTGCTCTTACGGGTCACTAATATAGTTCTCTCACCACTTTGTATTAGTAGTAGGTCACTATCATTATTGCTAATACTTTTTGTGTTGCTATTGTTTTAAGTCCTAGTGCCACACTGTATGTTATATGTTATATGCTATATGTTATCTGTTATCATGCTATCAGAATACTAAACTTAATATGTCAAGCGATGGTTTTTATGTTCGATGGTCCTAAAAAGAGAAGCCTTTTCATCCTTTTAGATAGAAGAAAGGTTTGCCTCCATCCTACTCTCTTTATAACCTACCTGCAACTTTGCAATGAGTGCGATTTTAATGGGTGTGTTTGTTTGCTTATTTGTTTGTTTAATAGTAAATTTTCTACATCCAACCCGCTTTATAGGTTTCATATGTCGACAAAGCATGCCAATTGTGTAAAAATAAACTAACACAGCAAGCCAATTGTTTAAAATCAATAATGTAACATAGATAATCGATCATATTAACTAGTGTGCCATGTCAACTTTATACTCTTGGCATGTGAACATTAGCATATAAAAGATGTGGTACAAGTTTGCAGACCAATTATTTTAAGTCAATAACTGAAACTTAAGTGGGTAAACCTCTTAAAAAAGTTTGAGTGACCTTAATGGAACAACAGATATATAGTGGCATTTACCCTAGAAATCTATATCTACTTCATGCTACATGTATTACTATTATTCCTAAAAAGGGTGAAGCCAAGGGTTTCATTGGAAGCGGCCCCTCTACCCTTTAGGATAGAGGAAAGGCTTGCACCATCCTACCTCTCCCGGACCCTACACATAGCCAAACTAAGTGTGGGATATACTAGGTACATTTGTTTTTTTGTTTGTTTGTTTGTTTTGTTATTGTTAACCAAAAGATCTATATCTAGCAAATCTACAGGCCAAAAGCAGAAATTCTATAAACCACTAGAAAATAGTTTAAACAGAAAATAGCACATACAGATCCACCTGCAGCAAGAGCTGTCAGGTCCTCAAGCAACCGTAGCCCAAGTTTTCCAGCTTTTGTGGGGGTATCCCTCATTTTTAATGTTTCTAAAGAGGCAAGGTCTTCCTCCAATGACCTACACATCATTAATCATTACATAAGAAACAAATAATAATAATAATAATAATAAATTGTTAAAAAGATGCTACATACTTGGAGTTGTTGATACTATGATTAACATCAGATGTAATTGAAGCACTTCGTGAAACATAACCTCCATGAACAAGTTTGCCAGCGGGAAGTGACTCGGAAGAAAGGACATGATCAAATATTAATGCCACTGCTTGCCTAAAAGTCGCTGCAGCAGTACTGGAATGAATCATTAAAAAAGTGAATATTAGTTAAAACATAAATGAAATAGAACAAACAAGAAAATTAATTCATGGGTACTTTTTATGAAACTCCTAATAATATGGAATTGCATCCCTGCATACAATAAAATAAACTAACAATGATAACAGTGCTAACAGACTATCTTTATAGGCAGCTAATGATACATCTAATAACTACCTAAACAACAACAAAAGCATCCACTAACAAGCTGGGTACCCAAATACACTAATGTATGACTATCCTAATCATACCATTGTATCCTGATGAATAAGCAAATACATTTGTTTAAAAGTAACAGTACATAATTTCCAATCACTTATTTCTTTTAATTTCCAGTAATGGCTGTTTGTTGGATTATTAAATTAGTTTAAAAGAAGAATTACACATTTATATAATGTGAGACAGTGGCATTTGTAAAAATGTATTATATTTAATATTGCATCTTACTTCCGTACACTATCAGAGGATTTGTTGTTCTCAAGAAGGTGAAGACAGATGCCAAGAGCTTGGGCAGTGTGTTCCTGAGATTCACAAAAAAGTAATCAAAAATGGAAATATTTTGCTACCTATCAAGGAGCCCAATGTTCATTGGACATCTTGCTTTTATACTTTCCTGACATGAAAAATCACCTACATGACTAACAAATTCATAACAGGGAAGAAGAAAATAGACAAGAAGCATGTACTAGCCACTGATGGATGCAACTTGCATAATAGCATTAAGTATCAAATGAATTACTTTCTGTTATTTTCCTCCAAACCTTGTTATCTTTCGCCAATCTCAAGAGAATTTTAGAGGATATAAGACAGTAACAGGCTTGTGAAGAGAGTAACACAGCTTCACATTTTTGTCATCTTGGTTATCAGTTTTTTTAGTTAAAGATCTTTACTGATTTAAGATAGAAAGGACTTCTAAAAAATAGTGATAAAAAAGTATAAACTTTAGAAGAACATATATACAGAAAAAATGAGCTAATATTTGGAGTTGGAAAATACAAAGAAATAAAAAGCTTCTTTAATATCAAAAAAACAATACATAATATAATGCACGATGATATATCCTTTAGATAACAAAGCCAATAAACTAAGTAGAAAAAAAGCTGAAAAGGAGAAAAAACACACCAATTACAGAGTTCAAAGGCATAGCTGCAATGCTCACCTCACCCTCAGGTTGTAGGCGGGATTGAAAAATTATGAGTACTGTTTGAAGGGTCTTAAGTTGAACGCCTTCATCTGCCATCTCACCATGCTGGGAAACAAACAATTTGTACAAGTACGACTACAAATAATATTTCTAGAAACCACAATACAATGAACTTCCATACAACGTGTATATATCAATAAAAAACCTAAAAGGGCTATCTTTAAGAAACTAACTAATGTTAAGAAGTAGGCATTAATATATTAAACTCAGTTTATACAGCACTCTGAAACAATAATAATATGTGACTCAAGTCAAATCAAGTATTACCCTACTCATAAACTACACAAGGAAAGATACAAACATAATTGGGGGTTTTAGAGAAAATCTACATGACTAAATACATTTTACATACTAACCCATGCGGCGCTATAATATACGTATTAATAAACAAAAGAAAACATACTGATTGCCTGACAATTAGAATCATATCACCACGGCCCTCGTTACCAATTTGTGTATAATAGCTTTAGATTACTTCTACATGTCACTTGATCAACAAACTAGCATACCTTGTCATTGAGGCATTATCATTATCATTCACCCTTATTTAGTCTTCTGATTACAAATCAAGTTAGAATTAGTTTATCTTTGAGTGTATTGTGCAGAGATTGACATTAGCCCTCTTGACCTTCATGAAACTTGCACTTGAAGTCATAAATAAAGATATAGAGGCTCCGGACAATGAACGGGGTATAAAAAATATATAAAGTGATACATGCAAAATCCCAAATAATAAACGTCTAAAATCTAAATTATTTATTACTTTATACATGTGAATTAGAATCCTCTAAAGTAACCTCAATAAACATTGATAGCAATCGTCTTTAGCATAGAATGATAGAACAACAAGAACAAGCATTATTAAGCACTAATTGGGTAGCCTAAAAATGAAAAGCTTCTAGAAAACTGATAAGTGAAAAAAGGGAGACAACCGAGGGTTCGTTGACACATATAAATACAAAGTTACAAACCAACCAAGCTGTTTTACATTTTTACTTCCGCTAGACCACCGGATTAAACCACCTATGAAACAGAGTGAAAAAGATTCAAACAAACTTACATCTTTTAGGGTGACAAGGATCTCATTCAAAGCTGGTGGGGCTACTGCATCATGTGCTATGAGCTTTTGCAAACAAGATAAGCCAATGACGCTCAGTTTAATTGTCTTAACTTCACATGCCATCAAAAAGATCCTCAATATATCATCATGTTGTGCAATTTCACTAGAACTCGACAAAGAGCGAAGCTGCAAATTTTCATTAACATACATAAGTCTCAACCTCAACACACAGATATCCCAACAACATGTTATCATCTCAAGTTGCATCTCTAATGAAAAGAAACTAATCATATTTACAGCTTCTTCTGCATGTAATGCGATGCTGTCAAACACAGTACAAGCAAACTCCATTGTAAGGCAAGGCATCTAACTTGCACTAACAGCAGGATTTAACAGTAGCCTCATTAGCACTTCCCATGTAACAATATTACAGATAGTGGCTCAACAATTTACAAATTAAGTTTTGACTTTAGAGTATTGATCACTATACAGTCATACACGTATATCTATACAGCTGCTGCTAAACGATGAAGCTCATAAAGCAACAAATTTTTCACATCAAACTAGCATCAATTCACTAGCACATGTCAAGATCAATGTTCAAATGTAGCAAATACATATCAAATCAAACAATCGAATGAAATATTGAAATGTGACGAGGAAGGGAAAGAACAGAACAAAAGTAAACGTGAAATAAACCTTGAGAATAGCGTGTTCAGCTCCGTCTTTGATGGCGGGGTACCTACGGCGAGCTTCGGCGGAGAGCGCCCGTAGATCTGACTCCAAAACCGCCATAAAAGCCATCTTCGTCCTCTTCTTCTCGCTTTCTTGATTCACATACGTCTTCGATCGATGGATCGATGGATCTATGGAGATGTTGAGGTCAGAATTTAGGGTTGTAGATCTTCTTCTTCGAGTATCAGTTGTGTTGTTGAGTTGCTCTGCACGTGAGCCGTGCAGAGAGGAAAGAGAAGCGTACAAGTGCGCAACCAAGACCAGAAGCTAACTCACCCAGGTGGGATCCATCGGATCACTCGGTTCGGTTCGATTCGATTCGGTTCATTTCGGATCAATTCCTTTGTTTTTCCCCTAAAATATTTACCAGAAACTCTAAGATCGAGTGCCCGCGCAATACGACTAGTTTAACAAAGTTTTTAAAATAACAAAGCAAACTATAAGAACAACTAGTTTTTATCTGTCGCGCGTTGCGTATCGCATTGTAAGTTCACTCCTTGTCCTTCAAATTTAAACTATACTAGTTTTTTATCCGTCACGCGTTGCGTATCGCATTGTACGTGATGTAGTAAAATATAGACTAACAATCGACTCCACTTGTTTGCGGACTAAATTTACATCAAAACGTAAAGGAACTCGAAGTTAAACAAAAATGTATTATACTTGACCCCACTCTTTTACAAACAAAATTATGTCAAAACGTAGTTAACTTAAAATGTATAAACAAAAAGTGCAACTATGTCAGTAGATTAACTTAAAATGTATAAACAAAAAGTGCAACTGTGTCGTATGCAGCGGCGTGATAAAATATAGATCACAATCATCCTGACTCGTTTCAAAAGTAAATATACGTTGAAACATAAAGTAACTTGGATTTTTCGTCAAATGAAAATGTTTTATATTTGACCTGACTCATTTTTAAACAAAATCTACGTTAAAAGCATAGACAAACGTTGAATCGTAGATCATCTCAAAATGTATATAAATATAAGTATGAAACTGTTTTATATTGGACCCGTCTCATACCGACACATACATACAAATACATAAATAAGATTTTGTTGTACTAGACCAGAACTTTATAAAACTATCAAAGTTAACATGTTAGATTTAAAGTTAATAAACATTTAAGAAACAAATATTATATTCAATAAACAAATAATACTAATAATAATATTCAATAACCAATAATATTTATTAATTACTTTATTACTTTATTATTAATAGAGATGATGAATGAATAACATTACATTCTTACCATATGCGAAACACTTTTCTTTGTTTGGGTATATTCAGAAACAGAAACAGATAGAGAGAGGGGGAGAACCGAATGTGGTGAAGAGAGAGAACCGCATGTTACGGATTGGCTTCAATTGATATGTGGGTTTCGTTTCAACTTCAATCGCAGGGGAATTCTTTCATTTGGCACTGTTTACGCCTTTTACAAGTAAGATTTAGGTTTTTGTCGGCTTTCACCTTTGGTTTGTCACGATTTCTTTATACTTCTCTCCTGATTTGTGATTTTGGGTTTTGTTGTTTTCGTGAAAATGTTACGGATATTGTGCTGATTTGTTTAAATGAAGATCTCTGCATGTGTGCATGTGTGCTTATGGTGTGGGATACATGTATTTTTTTAAATTTTGAACAAAATTTCATCTTTTGTGTGGGTTCTTCATAGGCTTTTGGTTTTGTGATTTGGGTTTTGTTGGTAAAATTGTTACGAATTTTGTGTACTGATATAGTTGAATGATTATCTTTGTATGTACATTTACCCACCGATTGTGTGTGATGTGCCAATCATGCAAACATTTGACATTTTCGGGCTTGGATACGAGTTTATCTAAATTCGTTACGGATTTCGTATGTTTTCTAATATTTAAATAATGTTTTAATAGTTTTTTAATGGTCTACACTTATTCATTCTATGTGATTTTTGTGGGCACTAGAATATATTAAGTGTATTCTAGCTGTATTTTTTGATTCGCGTCATTTAATTTTTCCTCTTCGGTGTCATAATCATGTATTTTGTGTGTTTGGGTTTAGACCATGTGTAATGGGGCGTTAAACCCATACATAACGTCACATAATGCCCCCATCACCATTACGGTGGCCGGTGGGGCGTTATGCTTAAAAGAGCGTTATTATTATAACGCCACAAATCACTAAATCCATAATGATGAAGGGGCGTTATAGGGGCATTAACCATTACTTATTTTTTTAACAAAAAGGTAATGGTGACTTGGCGCTGATGTGACAGAAAATGCCCCTTAATGAGCATTAACCATTACTCATGGTCTTAGGGGTGAAACAAATTTGTTGTTGCTCCCGCATTAGTCGTGGGCTTTAGTTGTGCTTTACATTTAGTTCCTTTACATACCATGTTTGGCTTCGTGTGTGTACACATTAAGGTGTATTGGTTTGTAGAGTATACGCTTACGTTATTTCTTTGTAACTTATTTGATTTTGCCTTTGTAGGATTTGTGATTAACATAAATGTTTTCAATATGGGAATTAAAATGTTCTGTGATATGTATTCTCTAGCATTTCATCGAGGGTTCTTGGTATGTAATCTCTTGCAATAGTTAGCCATTTTTTCCAACTTTTGCAGTTTTTAATATTGGAATAGTAGCTACACAGAGTATGATGAAAGCAAAGACGATGGAAAATAAATCGAGTTGTGTTCTGCAAGAACTTTACATCGGTTTTAAACATTGAATGCAGATTTTGAGAATCGTTTAAAATTTTGGGTATGTCCATTTGATCCATTGTATTTATTCTACGAATTTTAACATATATTTGTGTGTTGTTGAGTAAATGGATTGACTGTATGTAGCTTAAAGTTATTGGTTTTGCTTGCTTAATATTGTTGGTGTCGTGTGTTTTTGGGTCTTGCACATCTTAGATGAGGTCTTAAGTCCCTTGTTGTAGGTTGTATGTAACACATATTTTGTTGTACATGTATCGTTATATATTAATGTTTGAAAAACCAAATAGAAAGGTAATGTAGTTTTGTAAGAATATGTATGTTTCCAAGGCAATATTTGAACAAGTAAAATGAATGTTTTGAGTACATATGCATAAATTGCCCATTCGACCATCTCCAATGGTCATTTTTAGGGGTCGTTTTTAAGTCAAGAATTGCATGAAGTTGTATTTTTTACTATTATGAGGCTATGTTTTTGGAGGGGAAGTTTCTCACCATGAACATCAAAAATGAAAGGGAGGTGGGGCCATCATCTTTTTTTTAATTATATGAAATATGAAATATATAATATAGAGAGAAAGATAAATAAAAATGTGGTGATGATGTGTCATAGTCTTTTTGTGTTTTTGAGTTTTCTTATTGGGGAGGTTTTTTATGTTGTGAAAGGATGAATATTTTTATGCCGTGATAGCTCACTAGACATGTTTGTTGGTGTTTTTATGTTTCTTTATTGGAAGCTCTTAGGTTTCTTACGTGGATTTGAAGTGGTGCCATAGAAGATCGATTGTTAATTTGGAACCGATTGGTTGATGATATGAGTAATTTGTTTGTTTCTTAATGGGTTAACTAACGGTGTTATACGCCTAAAGCTTCCGTTGCAACGCACAATCTGTTTCATTTATCATGTAGGAGCACCGCGTTACTAACGTTACGGACGACTTGATGTTATTCCGCGCAGTTAGATGCTATTCCGCCACAACACGCGGTGAATACTCCTAGTTATATTTAATAACCAAAATTAATAAATTAATAATATTTTCATAGTTCCTTTCCTCTTGAATTAATATATAGTTAATTATAATTTAATAAATAATATACGTCTAGGTCAAATTTGACAAAAATCCACCGATAGAGATGGGAATCACATTCTAGATCTTGTAATGCAGGAGTTTTAAATCATATCTTGGTATCATGCTTTAATCTTGTAAATGCCTTCAAGAATCACACTCTTTATATCCCTCATTTTCCTTTTTTTAAGTTCACTATAATTTTAAAAAGAAAAGAGAATCAGGTTGACAAAATCAAAACTAAATTTCCAGAGAATTATGCATAGAAGTGATGCACGGTTTAACTTTTGTTGACATATATAACAAGCTATCCTTATGACTCTACTGAAAGCCAACACATTAGGCCAATTTTAGATGGGTCAAGTCACAAGAGGCGGAAAGATAGAATTGACCCATTAGGGTAAAGCACAAAGAATTATGATACTCTCTTGATATATAGTGATATATGATACACACATATATATATATGATAATTATTGCCGATCTTGATCGGACGTTGAAGTGTCATTGAGCTAAACCCCCTATGCCCCTAACGAGTCTTAATATGCTTGCAGCTTGCTAGTTACCGGCGACAAGAGAAGAAAACATCTCTTATACGAGACTCGGATCTACACTACTGAAAAAACCATGCCTGCATACTTCAACATGCATGTCTTGGGCTCAACACATTGATATATAACCTAAGAATAAAATAAACTTAAAGAAAGGGTCTTCCACTAAATTTATTAAATACAAACCTAAATATAATATTATAATAGAAAAATTAAGATGTTATAATTAAATAAAAACTTGAATTATAAAAATCTATAACTGATTACCTTTTATGCAAGTCACGTGAATACATAAAAATTACATACTAGATATTATAATAATTTTAACATGTGAATACATATACATATACATTTCATAATGAATAATAAAAGAACGATAATATAGTGATAAATTAGACAGATAGTAGGAGAGAAATAATGACAGTTACTAAGTGTCTTATGTATCACACTTAAAATCAATATATACAAATGAATTATATGATTCTTATGACATTTAACATTTTATTATAATATTATTGGTTTTTAAAATTAATGCTCATCTATTCACATTTTCAAAATTAGAGGAGTTGACTTGCAAAGACTAACTCTATTTAAAACAAAAGACCCACTTTTTGCCAACATGACATTGTCAGATTATTTACCCTTAATCAACATCATAATTTCAAAAAAAGCTGCCCGTTGTCAAATAGGCCATTAACAGGTGGAAAACTACCTAAACCATACGAACCAAAGTTGACCATAATTCCATGATTTGACCCCAAAATTATTTTTGTGACCGGTAGTCTCTAAAGCTGATACCTTGACTATGGCTTCCCGAAAGTAGCACCCAACCAAACCTAAAGTGTACATATATCGCGTTCAAACGTCGTATTGCTTGAATTCACGAATGTTATATGTGCGAGTTAAAGTCAATGTCTGCAAGTTTGAGGGCTGTTTCTATAACTTTGTATTTGTACTTTTGACAGAAGTTAAAGGGTGTAACGTGTCAAATTGGGTAAACTAGTTAACGGTTGTTAACAGCCCAATTTGAGGATAAATAGAGAGTTTAGGGTTCATAGAATTAGACTTTTATTCTCTTGTAATCGTGTTCATGCGAATTCAATTCATTTAATAAAATCGTTCAAGAACTTCTTGTAGTTTTTCAATCTTGTGTAATTCCAATTAGTTTACAACAATTGGTAACAGAGCTCAGGCTCGGCTCGATCGATCCTAGGGATCAATTCGACGGAACAAGAATTGAAGTGGCAAGATGGTGTCAACAAAATTTTATTTGGAGAAGTTTGATTGTAGAAACGATTTTGGTCTATGAAGGTTGAAGATGAGAGCATTGTTGGTTCATCAAGGAGTGGTTGATGCACTAAAAGGGGGCAATGCAGTGATACCAACGGATGCCACAGAGAAAGAGAATAAAGAGGCAGAATTCAAACACAAAGACATGACGGAGAAGGCCCACAATGCGATAATATTGAGTCTTGGCGATCGAGTTCTTAGAGAAGTATCTAAGGAGACCACGGCTGCTGGTGTATGGTCAAAACTCGAATCGTTGTATATGACCAAGTCACTAGCTAACCGACTGTATCTGAAGAAAAGGCTCTACACGTTTGGTATGGGGTCTGGCAATTCCTTGGAAGATCATACAGATGAGTTTAACAAACTCATTCTTGATCTTGAGAACATTGAGGTAAAAATAGAAGATGAAGATCAAGCCATACTGTTCTTGACCTCATTGCCTCACAGTTATGAACACTTTGTGGAAACACTCATGTATGGGAGAGACACTCTTTCAATGGAAGAAGTGTTGGTTGCCTTCAACTTAAAAGAGTTGAGAAGAATATATGAAATTTAAGAAGAAGGTGGAGATGGTTGTTTGTCAAAGGAAAAGTTGAGGCAGGAAGAGGGAGATCAGAGCATCGCGCAAACAAGAACAGAAAGACTGCAAGATCTAAGTCAAGATTCAAGAGGAAATGCTTTGTCTGCAATTCAAAGAATCATCTCAAAAGAGACTGCCCAGAATGGAAACAAAGAAAAGGTGAAGCCAGTCACTCTAAGTCATTTAGTAAAAAAGATGACTCCTCAGATGGCTACGATAGTGCAGATGTTATATGTGTCTCCAATGATGATGAGCTAGAACATTGGATACTAGATTCATGGTGTTCCTTCCACATGACCCCAATCAAGTCATGTATAAGGAACTTGCAGGACCGTTTAAGGGCTTGAACACAATTACAACACAACAACACAATGAGGAGAGAAACTAATTGCAGGACCGTTTAAGGGCTTGAACACAATTACAACACAACAACACAATGAGGAGAGAAACTAAACTTTAATCAAACAGTGAATGGTTTAACCAAGTATGAACTAAGAACACAAGTAAAGTAAAGTAAAGAGACAGAACAAGAAAGAGTTAGTTTCAAGGAGGCAGTATATTGCTTTCTCAAGTTCTTTACAAGTGTTACAAAGCATAAAGAAAGATACAAGAACTTGAAATACTTATACTAACAACCTACAGCCGGCTATACTTTGAAAGCCAGCTGGATACAATTGACTAGACACTAACAAAATCAATTGTAGGATCAAAAGGCATATCTGCCTTTTGACCTTATGACTATGACATGCCATAGCTAATATCCTTATACATTACAAAAAGGATAAAGTACATAAAGTAGAAAGTTACAGACTCAAGACTCAATGTACAGTTACCAAAAGCATGGACCTTTTCACCAACTCATGTAAGTTGGTGACTTACAGAGATGCAGCGGAAAAGGTGCTTTATGGAACAGTACATCAGATAAAGCATGTGTACTAAAAGTCTTCGGGAGAAAATATGTCTTCATAGGTTGAAGCTTCGGAAGACTTTGTCTCTGAGGCTTCGGAAGACTTCATGTTGGCTTCGGAAGATATTGGTCTTGGCTTCGGAAGATTTTACACTTAGAGTATTTTCTAATGCATTGTGTAAAACTTCCGAAGCATTCTATACTTCAGTACTTAGTGCATGTTGCGAGAGACACTTGGATGTTTTGGGTTGCATCAGACTTAAGGAATCCTTAAAACTCCCCCTAGGCTGATGCTACCAAAACACTTAGAAGATCTTCAGATGTTGGTAGTCTTCAGTACAATCATGACCATTCTTTCTTCATTAGATGGTCAGGATCATAAAGACTCTAATAGTATCTTCTCATTTCAAAGAGATCATGCAGAGGTAAGTTGATTATGTCTTGCCAGGAGTAGACATTTTCAACACCTTGATCTTGATAACATGCCATCTTTCTGGATTAGTGGAGTAAGTTCAGGACAAGATGGGTGTCGCAGTGTTAGAGGAGCCACTTGCATAGGAGTTGATTGGGTGCCTCATCATGCATTTCTCAGGTTGATTTGAGTCAGCATGAGGTGTAGAGGTAGATGACTTAGGCTTCTCTTCTTGTCTTTGGTTTAGAAGTCATTCTCTTATTCTCTTAGATGACTTTAACTGAGAAGACTGGTCTGCAGCACCATGTTGATCATCATTGTCTTTCTCAGTTGGTGTTCCTCCCTCACAGGTTTAGAAGGAGAGGGAGTTTGACCCTGCCTTGGATCAGAAGATGAAGCTTGCTGAGGCTCAGCTGGAGGTTCTGGTTTGAGGTGTCTCTGGTTGTTCAAACTTGACCTCCACTTCAGGTGGGACTTGACTTGGAAGAGAGTGCAAGTCAATCAGTTCACCACTCTTTATCTTCTGCTTGATCACCTTATATGCTCATCCATTGTGGATAGAGACATGGGGCCAAGTCTCCTTCGGAGAATCCATATAGCTTCAAGAAGCTCATCATTCTTTGTCTGTCAGCAGACTTTTTTACACTCTTTTGAATGATGGCTCTTGACTTTGCAGCTTCTTCCCTTAGCTTCCTTTTGGTTGTCTTTCTTTCTTTGACTAGCTCAAGTTCAAGTTGCTTTAGGTACTCAAACTCAATGAAGTCATAGGACAGGGGAAGAAGTGCATCTGCCTGATAGAAGCCTGTGGCACTCAGGTAGTTGATCATCTTGATCCTATCTTCTTCTTTATCTACCTGAGGTTCTTGTGGAGCCACATCTTCCTGTGCAGGATTTTCTTGAACTGGAGAGAGAGTGGGAGCATGCTTGTAGAGTCTTTTCTGTCTCTTCTCCTCTTTGAATTGGAGAAGTAGCCTTGCATCCTCTTTTCTCCTTCATCTCTCTTGACACTTCCATGTCAGCCAGTTCATTTAACTCTTCTAAGGGGAGGGAGATGATTTCATCAATATCATAGTTCCTGGTCTGTAAATACCTAAATCCTGACTGCCCTTAACTCATCATCTTGAGTATTTGGTCTGGGGGCAGCCCTGATTGCAGCTTGCATGAAGCTAGATGACCCAGAAGAACTTTCTCCCCCTAGTTTCCTTTTCCTCTCTCTCTCTCTCTCCCTCCTCAATTCCTCCTCAGGAGTCATTATCCTTTTTCCTTTATCACCAACAGACCTTTGTGACTCAGGGTGGATAGAGGCTTGGCCTTCATTGCTTGGTGTAGCTTCCATGCTCTGGCCAGAGAGAGGCTGAGAAACACCTTCACCAGCAGGTGTCTCAGAAGGAGTTTGGACCTCTGCAGCATTGTTGATGATGACATGGGCTCAGGTTTCTCCAGGTTCTGCCACTGGGCCTTCAGTCAAGGTTTCCCCTATGAAACTAATCTTAGGGTCCACCTCAACACATCCAGTTGACCGATGACATTGCCTGATTGCCTAAGTCTCCTTCTTAGAGAGAACTCTGCAAGGATCCTATCTTGGATTCTTTGAGCCATCCTGTCAGCTTGTCTTGAATTGCTTGGATTGACAAGTGGCATGTTGACTAAATCCAATCTTTCATAGAAGTTCAGGCTTTGGAAATTAAACACTTCTTGTTGACCTTGAACTCTGTGAAGGATAAGGGCTCTTCTGTCAGCATCATACCTCCATCTTATGATGTAGTTGCCAGTTCCTTGTGGTGGAGATGAGACAGCCCTTGGTATACCTTCCTCAAAGAGACTCCTGATGATTGAGTCTATAGAGTCCACATTAATGTGAACTTGAGGAAGTTGCTGAGAATGCACAACAGTAAGTGAGGATGGTAAGTCCTCTATGTACATTCTCTGTGAAGAACTCCCAGGTTCTGTGGTTGTAATAACTTTCTCCCCTTTTTGGTAGCATCACCCACTTGCATAGGTGAGCTAGAGGATAAGTCAATCACTTCCACAGGTTCTTGTGTTCCTGGTTGAGCTCTCCTTAAAGGTCTCCCAGCTAGTTTTTCCTTTAGATATGAAATCTGAAGTTGCTGATCATTGACCCTATTGTGTAAGGTAGTCACCTGAGATTCCAAGTGACTAACCTTAGAGACTAAATAGGAGCATGTTTTTGACAATTTCTGCACCTTTAGTCTCAAATTTCCTTCATCTTCATCAGAAGAATCATTGGGGGATGAGATGATTGGACCAAAGTCCTCTCTCTCACCACCAGCTTGAGGTTCTTGGCTGCTGGTTTTTCTGCTCACTGGCAACCTCAGTTGAGATGCCAGTGGGCTGAGTTGCCATGGTTGAGGTCTTAATGATGTAATCACTTTCAAAAGTGAGAGCCTCTTCCATATGGACATCCTGAACAGGTTCAGAAGTGTCCACCTCAGTAATAGGTGACTGATGTGGGATAGACTAAGGAGAGTCAGAGGTACTCATCTCTCTTTGAGTAGGGGAGGAGAAGAGAGACTCATGGTACTCACTGAATCCTAAGTCTTCATCAGTATAGAAAGATAGGTTGGGATTGGTTGGTTGAGATCTAAAGGCTGGGGATGGTAACTATCCCCTGAAGGTTGTTCACTTGAGTGTTGAGACTCAGAGTGAAGGCTTAAGGCTGTTGGGCTTGTGAGCTCATCAGGGTGAGCATGAGGAACCTCAGCCCTGATAGGTGAAGAAATTGGAGTGGTTTGCTCCTCAGGAGAAGTGGGAGCTCTAGTGTCCACTTCCTCCTGTAAGGTTGAGTATATGGGGGCCTGCACAGACTCAATAGCCTGAGTAGGGGTTCGTTTGGATTTTCTTTGGTAGGTGAGGGTGATTTCTGGTCTTTTTAGAGGTAATGATAAAAGAGGTGTGGGTTCAACACTAGCTTGTGTTGCTAGGTTGTCACCTTGAGCAATGAGCTCTAACATTTGTATGAACTTTGACTAGTTTAATTAATCCCTTTTCATAGTTATTTCTTATTAAATGATACCTGATGTTGATGTGTTTGGTCCTTGAGTGCTGCACAGGGTTCTCAGTGATAGAGATAGCACTATTGTTGTCTATGTGAATAGGAGTCTCTTTGAAGTTAAATCCATAGTCCAGCATCTGATTTTGAATCCAAAGCACTTGAGCACAGCAGCTTGCAGCAGCAATGTATTCAGCCTCAGCAGTTGATGCAGACACACAGGATTGTTTCTTGCATTGCCATGAGACAACCCTTCCACCAAGGAATTGACATCCCCCAGATGTAGACTTTGCAGTCATGTTGCAACCACCATAATCACTATCTGTATAGGCATACAGATTGAAATTAGGATTCTTTGGATACCATAGACCAAGTGTTGAAGCACCTTTGAGGTATCTTAAAATCCTTTTCACAGTGATTAAGTGAGACATCTTAGGGTTGGCTTGATATCTTGCACAAATACATGTAGCAACATGATATCAGGCCTGCTAGCTGTAAGATACATAAGAGACCCAATCATAGCCCTGTATAAGTGTTCATCTACACACTCCCCCTCAAGATCAGAGTGGTTTCTGGCTATGGGTGTCTTAGCAATCTTACAATCAGTCATGTTGAACCTTTTGAGTATGTCTTGAACATACTTTGACTGACTTATGAAGATGCCATCTTCAACCTGCTTTCACTTGAATTCCCAGAAAGAAATTGAGTTCTCCTATTGAACTCATTTCAAATGTCTTTCACTCACACCAGCTTCTCAAAGTCTTTGCAGAGCTTTGGATTGGTTGAACCAAAGATGATGCCATCTACATATACTTGAACCAGCAATAAGTCATTTCCCTGTCCTTTGATAAAGAGAGTTCCATCTATAGTACCTCTCCTGTATCCATGTTTACAGAGATACTCTGATAGTGTCTCATACCACTTTCTGGGTGCCTGATGCAGCCCATAAAGAGCTTTGTCAAGCTTGCAGACATAATCAGTATGATCAGGGTCTACAAAACCAGGTGGCTGTTTGACATAAACCTCTTCATCAATCACTCCATATAAGAAAGCACACTTCACATCAAGTTGAAAGACCTTGAAGTTCTTGGATGCAGCAAATGCCAGGAATATCCTAACAGCTTCTAGTCTTGCTACAGGAGCAAAGACATCAGTGTAGTCAATCCCTTCTTCTTGTGTGTATCCTTGAACAACTAGTCTTGCCTTGTTCTTGATGATGATTCCTCTATCATCCTTTTTATTCCTAAAAACCCATTTGGTTCCAATGATAGTCTTCCCATGAGGAAGAGGACAAAGGTTCCAAACTTTCTGCCTTTTGAATTGAAGCAACTCTTGTTGCATAGCTTCAACCCAACTTGCATCCTTTAGAGCTTCATCAACTTTCTTTGGCTCTATCTGAGATAAGAAACAAGAGTGAAGACAAACATTTGCTTCATGGGTTGTCCTCTTGTTACCCCTGTGATGACAACATCTCCAATGATGTTTGTGGTGGGGTGAGACTTGTGGATCCTTAGCTGAGGGATCACAGCAAGTTGCTGAGAAAGATCCAAATTTGAGAAATTTAGATCTGGCCTGGAAGATTCACCCTCCACATTATCACACTTACCAAGATTAACTTGATCCAATGAGTGTGTGACATCATTGATGTTGTCATCTATGGTGTGGTTATTAGCATCAAGGAATTCCTGATCACTATCACCATCACCATTGTTGTCTTCTACAATTGAGGTGTCTTTATCTGGTTGAGAAGCCTCTGAGCTGGAATTTGAAGGCATACCAGATGTATCAGCTGAATTTGTCATTGTTGTGCTGATAGAAGCCTCATTTGCTGAAGTAGTTCCAACTGGAGCTGAAGATGTATGAGTTGAGGATCTTCCTAGCTCAAATCTTGGATCAGGATCACCTGTATTTAAATTTTCTGCAGATCCTGAAGCATGCTCACAAGATTTGTTAAAACAGTTGGTAACTAAATCAAGATCAAACAGCCAATCAGGACCAGAACTAGCCACACAGGGTGTGTGTTCATTGAAAGTCACATTGGCTGACTCCTCAACAATTCTAGTTCTAAGATTGTATACTCTGTAAGCCTTAGCTTGGGAAGAGTATCCAATGAAGTGTCCATCATCTGATTTTTCAGCAAACTTGGCAATTTGATCTTTGGTATTCAAGATGGTGCAGGGACATCCAAATGACCTGAGAAAACCAATGAAAGGTTTCCTCTTGTGCCAAAGTTCATAAGGAGTCTTACCATGTGTCTTAACTACTAAAACTCTGTTTTGCACATAGCAAGCAGTATTAACTACCTCTGCCCAGAAGGTGATGGGCAGTTTAGAGTCAAACAACATAGTTCTTGCAGCTTCAATAAGTGTCCTGTTTCTCCTCTCAACAACTCCGTTTTGCTGAGGAGTCCTGAGAGCACTATATTGTCTTGTAATACCCTTTTCATCACAAAACGTATCAAGGATTTGGTTCTTGAATTCAGTTCCTTGATCACATCTTATGGTTTTGACCTTGTGATCACATTGATTTTTAACTTTTAAGATGAAATTCTTCAGAATCTCAGGGGTTTCATCCTTAGTTTTAAGGAAGAAGACCCAAGTGAATCTTGTAAAATCATCTGTGATCACCAAACAGTAAGAGGTCCTTCCTAGACTCATTACACTGGTGGGGCAAAGAGATCCATATGTAACAAGTGTAGGGGAGTAGTGATGGAGTTCTTTTCCTTAGGCTTGTGAGATACCTTGTGTTGCTTCCCTTTCAGGCATGCAACACAATGATCATCACTTGTAAACTCTTTCTTTGGCATCCAGTTACCAGATCATGTTTAATTAATTTATTCATGTTCTTAAAGTTTACATGGCACATTCTTTTATGCCATAGGAAAGACTCATCACTATTTGCTTTAGATAGAAAGCATGAAACTTCTCCAGAGGGAGATGTTTCTTGCAAATCCATCTTGTACATGTTCCCTTTCCTGGGGGCTCTGAGCAAGGATATGCTCATGAGGAATGACCACTCAGGCTTGAGAATAATGCACTCATGCTCAGTAAAGAGCATGTTATGACTCTGATCATAAAATTGGGATACACTCAGAAGATTGTACCCAAGCTCCTTAACAAAGTTTACCTTCTCAATGCTGAGCTTACCATTTGTGACCTTGCCCCTTCTAGAAATGTAACCACCTTCATCTCCTCCAAAAGCAACTGGTCCTCCATCATCATTCTCTCATAATTATGGAGTAGAGACCTATTGCCTGTCATGTGCCTGGAACAGCCACTGTCAATTATCCAGATATTCCTGTTTGTCTTGAGCTGTTCCTGCACAAAGAAGATGATTAGTTACATTTGGAAACCCAAGCCTTACTTGTCTTGGGCTCACTAAGTGTAATAGAAGGTAATGCAACAGTAATAGATCCTATGGTTGTACTATGGGGATCTTCAGCTGTTGTTGATGGAGAAACTTCAGTCATTTGATCTTTCTTAGACTTCCACACCACCTTTGGAGTCTTGGACTTGACCTTCAAAACCTTAGAAGCTTTTGGGACTTCACAAGTTTTGATGACTGAACCTTCGGAAGAGTCTACAGTCACTGCAGCAGACTTCAGTGCTTCGGAAGAACTCCTTTCTTCCGAGACCAATTTTACTTCCGAAGGTAATTTTCCATTTACCTTCTTCTTTGATTTGGAGCTTCCGAAGGAAACAAACTTTCCTTCCGAAGCTTGAGACTTCTTGAAACTCTTTGAAGTCTTTGTATTGGTCATGTGGACAGTACTTTTAGGATTGTATGGGCAATCCTTAGCAATGTGAGAAGTACTTTCACACATACACATAACATTTTCTTCTTCAAGAGAGTCTCCTTTAGAACAAGACTGGCTTTGGTCACATCCTTCTCCACTTCATCTTGGAAGATGCTGAATAGTTCTTTTGGGTTGTGAACTGTTCTTGGAGTTTGATGGCCCAGGCTGTGCAGCAGTGGTACACAGCAGCTCAGTCTTCTTCTTTGCACTGAGATGATTTGAACAAGAACCAGGACTTTTAGCTGAGGAGTCTTGGTTGATGTCTTCAGTCTTTACTACTTTGAAACCTGCAGAGATAAAAACTTGTTTCTGCTTAGCATCAAAAGTAGCCTTGATCTCTTGAGCCTTCTTTGCTTTCCTCTTGCTCTTCCTGATCAAGTTCTTTCTTTTGGACTTGGTCATCACAGTAGATTTCTTCTCCTCAGAAGGATAGTTGCCCTTGGAAGAATCCTCTTCTTCACTCTTCTCTAGAGGAATTCTTCACTATCACTTCTTCATCATCCTCACTTATAGGATCTATGAGAGGAAGCTCATCTTCACACGAGTTCCACACCTAGGAGATCTTACAGACAAGATTGTGTGTGGAGGAGCTATCTCATTTGATCCCAGTCCCTGTCTATTTTGATAGCACACTTTGTTGTGCAGGGATGAGGATATCATGTTCTTGAAGGTCTCTTCTTCAAGAACACTCTCTCTGCCTGGCTTTGCTGATCACAAGCTCAGCCTGGCACTCAGTCAACTTAGTTATGAGATCCTGGATCTGAGTTCTAAAATCTGTATGTTCATGTTTTAGTACTGAAATGGTTTTCTCCAAGTCCTCTATCTTTAACTTGTAATCATTTTCAGACTTTCTAAAATCAGATTTTAATATGTTTAGTGACTCAAGATCAGATCTCATCTCTAAGTTGTAGGACCTGTATCTATTTACTTTAGTAATGCATTCAGGAGTACAGAGATGTTCCAATACCTTGGCTTCATCATGGTCAGCCATCAGTGCTTGTTTGGAGAAGCATCTTCCACCTGAAAGCTCCAGTCAAAGCCTCCCTCTTCAACAGCAACATCAGCATGTTGCTTTGGCTTCTCATTCTGAGGGGCTTTGTCAGTGTAGTTTGGTATGGGTTGTGTTTGGCCCCCTTTGTTTTTAGGTGCCTTACATTTCCTAGCAAAGTGGCCCATAAGGTTACAGTTGTAACACTTAACTTTGCTTTTATCCAGCCAAAACTTTCCACTGGTAGCATTGCTTGGAAATCTTCTTCCTGTTCTCTTGTAGAACTTCTTGGCTCTGTGAGTGAGAAGAACCATCTGCTGAACTATCTCCATGTATTCCAGGTCATCTGGGGATACAGTCCAGGTATTCAAGAGTGAAGAGATAATTCCCACACTGCTTCATCAGAGACACAAAGGCTTGAGAAGAACTTGTCTCTTGGAATGGGCTTCCTTGAGTAAAGTTCTCCCTTGGTGTCTCCGGGAAGGTGATGAAAGGACCCTTTTGTGAGTTATCAGGGTAGCATATGAGATGATGTTGGGGTTCTATGCTGTCCCTTTCAACCACATGAAGGGCTGAACCCATTTGATTGTTGGAGTTGCCCGATGAACCTTGCATGTTTATCTCCATCTGGTATCCACTGAGAATCCCATACAACTCTGTCAGAGTGAGAGTTTTAAGGTTCTCGGTCCTCTTGATCACCACACAGTAGTGTGTCCATTCCTTAGGAAGTGAGGACATGAACTTCCTTACAATGTCCCTGTTCTCAAGAGGAACTCCTCCATCCACTAGGGTATCCACATCTCAACATACCTGAAGTATTGTTGAGTCATGGTTTCACCTACTTTGAAGGTGAAGTTTTCAAACTGCTGCTTCATAAGATCCTTCTTGTTCTCCTTGGCTTCAGAGGAGCCTTCATACATCAGCTTCAGTGCATCCCACAACTGTTTAGCTGTTTTGAACTTCTTAAAGCCTCTGTATACAGAGTTTGGGAGAGCAGTCTGAAGAGCAGTCATGGCCTTCCTATCAATCTCTACTCTTTTTCTATCTTCATCTGAGTAGTTGGCCACATCTTTTGGAATCATACCAGCACCAGTAGCAGAGGGGGTGCTTGGTATGAAAGGTCCATTCTCAACAGATTCCCACATTCTTGAATCAAGAGACCTGATGAAACCTTCCATTCTCATACACCAGGTGTCAAAATCATCAAGAGTGATCAGTGGGGATTTGTTCATGGTTCCAGTCTCCATATCAGTCTTTGAGATGGATGCCATTTGAAGAGTTTAGTTTTTGTGTGTGTGAGGGATCGTAAGATGGTGAGATCTTATATCAAGAGCCTGGAATGCTCTGATACCAATTGCAGGACCGTTTAAGGGCTTGAACACAATTACAACACAACAACACAATGAGGAGAGAAACTAAACTTTAATCAATAGTGAACTGGTTTAACCAAGTATGATACTAAGAACACAAGTAAAGAGACAGAACAAGAGAGTTTGGGTTTCAAGGAGGCAGTATATTGCTTTCTCAAGTTCTTTTACAAGTGTTACAAAGCATAAAGAAAGATACAAGAACTTGAAACTTATACTACAACCTACTACAACCGCCGCTATACTTTGAAAGCCAGCTGGATACAATTGACTAGACACTAACAAAATCAATTGTAGGATCAAAAGGCATATCTGCCTTTTGACCTTGTGACTATGACATGCCATAGCTCACATCCTTATACATTACAAAAAGGATAAAGTACATAAAGTAGAAAGTTACAGACTCAAGACCTCAATGTACAGTTACCAAAAGCATGGACCTTTTCACCAACTCATGTAAGTTGGTGACTTTACAGAGATGCAGCGGAAAGGTGCTTTATGGAACAGTACATCAGATAAAGCATGTGTACTAAAAGTCTTCGGAAGAAATCTGTCTTCATAGGTTGAAGCTTCGGAAGACTTTGTCTCTGAGGCTTCGGAAGACTTCATGTTTGGCTTCGAAAGATATTGGTCTTGGCTTCGGAAGATTTTACACTTAGAGTATTTTCTAATGCATTGTGTAAAACTTCCGAAGCATTCTATACTTCAGTACTTAGTGCATGTTGCAGAGACACTTGGATGTTTTGGGTTGCATCAGACTTAGGAATCCTTACAGAACTTCATGTCCTCTGATCTAGGATAAGTGAAATTGGGGGACAACAGGTCATGTAGAATGCAAGGAAGTGGTTTAGTGACTTTTAAGTTAACTAATGGACCCGGAGTAGAGGTACATGATGTCAAGTATGTTCCAAGTCTCAAAAGAAACTTGCTGTCTCTAGGCACATTTGAGAAACAAGCATCATGTGAATCTGAAGGATGGAAAGGTTAAGGTGATTAAAGGGTCATTAGTGGTGCTCACAGGAACAAGGAGGAATAACAATACTTATGTGTTGAATGAAAAATATTGACTGATGAGGTGTCATTGGTACAGTCTGACATTGATAAGGCCACCTTGAGGCATATAATATTTAGTCATCTGAGTAGTCAAGGACTGGAGGAGTTAAGGAAACAGGAAATCATTGCCAATTTCAGGGTTAATGATTTTGGTTTATGTGAAACTTGTGTCATGGGAAAGAAAAGTAGAGTAAAGTTCAGCAAAGGTAAGCATGTCACTAAAGGGATACTAGACTATGTACATTCAGATTTTTGGGTGCTGCAAGGGTGAATTCTTTGGGAAGAGCAAGGTACTTTATGTCCATTATTGATGATTTTTCAAGAAGGGTGTGGGTGTATGTGCTCAAACACAAGAGTGATGCTTATCAAAAGTTTGTAGAATGGAAGAAACTTGTGGAAACTCAAACAGAAAGGAAGGTGAAAAAGTTGAGAACTGATAATGGGTTTGAGTTTTGCAACAAAGAATTTGATCAGTTCTGTAAGAACCATGGAATAGCCTGACATTTGACCATTCCTGGTACACCTCAGCATAATGGGTTGGCTGAGAGGATGATCCGGACTCTGTTAGAAAGAGTGAGGTGTATGAGATTAAATTCTAGATTACCAAAATGTTTCTGGGGAGAACTGGTAAGCATTGTTGCTTACTTAGTAAGTAGGTCACCTTCTAGAGCCCTGAATATGAGAACTCCAATGGAAGTATTGTTAGGAACTAAACTTGATTGTACTAGTACGAGGGTAGTGGGGTTTATGGCTTATGGTCATATAAGTCAAGACAAACTTGGTCCAAGAGCTCAAAAGTGTATTATGCTCAACTACCTAGAAGGAGTGAAAGGATATCGGTTATGGAGGTTGGATGATGGTAGTACTAAAGTTATTATGAGTAGGAATGTTGAATTCCAAGAGAATACCTTTTATAAAGATGTGGTTGGTAATAAATTTACTTCAGAAGATATAAATTTGATTCGGAAGATAATAAGTTTGCTTCGAAAGTTAGTAAATATGCTTCGGAAGCTAAAGGATATACTTCGGAAGATAGCAAGTATACTTCGGAAGAAACCAAATTTACTTTGGAAGAGAACCAGTCTACTTCGGAAGGAATTAGTCCTGAGAGAATTTACTTTGAGGTGGAGTCTTTCGAAGGGAACAAGGAGAAGAGTGTTCAAGTTGAAATATGGGGATATTTCATATTTCAGACCAATAACTTTGATCGGAGTTGTGTAAAAAATTATATCAAAATTTTGGAAAATAGGATCAAAAGTGTTCTGGGAGGTGGGGAACTAATTTTGGAGGTTCAATTGGCTTTTTTAGAAGGACGTAATATATTAGATGGACCACTCATAATGAATGAGATTGTGTCATGGGCTAAGAAAACTAAAAAGGAAGTGCTAATCTTTAAGGTGGACTTTGAAAAAGCTTATGATAATGTGAGCTGGAAATTCCTGATAGCAACAATGATGCATATAGGATTCCTCTCATGGAGAGAGCATGGATTATGGGTTTGTTGGTTAAAGGTAAGCCATCAGTTATTGTGAATGGCTCCCCATCAAAAGAATATAAAATCAAAAGAGGATTTCGCCAAGGTGACCCTTTATCATCATTTTTATTTCTTATAGTGATGGAAGCATTAAATATTTTGATGAAGAAAGTTGTTACATTGGGGATTTTTAAGGGTGTTACATTGCCTGGTGATGAATTATCATTGTCCCATTTGTTTTTTGCGCGACGATGCAATATTTGTAGCGGAAGGGTTTGAAAGGAATATGAAGATGTTGAATAGAATACTAAGAATATTTTATCTTATGTCGGGTCTTAAAGTTAACTATTGGAAGAGCAGGTTTATTTGATTGGTGTTCATGAGGATGAGATTAAGAATATGCCAGCCCTTCTTAGATGCTAGGCAGGAAACGCCCCATTCAAGTACTTGGGACTACCTGTTGGTGACAATATGAAAAGGTTGTCTAGTTGAAATTTGGTGATTGAAAAGTTCAATAAAAAAATAATCAGGATGGAAAGCTAAAACGCTATCATTAGCGGGGAGGACGACATTAATAAAGGCAGTCTTGGTGCATCTCCCTACATATTTTCTCTCTCTTTTTAGAGCTCCTGCTGGAGTTTTAAAGACATTAGAAGGGATTAGAAGAAGGTTTCTTTGGGGTGGAGGAGATAGACAAAAGAAGATTAAGTGGGTAGCCTGGGAGAAAATTGTGTTCTCTAAACGAAGGGGCGGCCCGGGGGTCGAAGGAATAAAAGAGATGGACATCGCATTATTGTCAAAGTGGTGGTGGAGGTTTAAACAGCGTGGTTCACAGCCATGGGCAAGAGTGATCCATGCCTTACATGGTGGAAAGAAATTGTATATGACAATCCCTATGAAAAAATCTCAACCGGGGGTATGGAAGTCAATTGGGGAGGTAGAGAAGGATTTGGCTAGTGTTAACATAAACATCCATGAAAAGCTACAATGTTCAGTGGGGGCGGGTAGGGAAACCATGTTTTGGACTGACAATAGGTCTCATGTTGGGCCACTTTGCAATGTTTTTCCTTGTATTTTCAGGTGTGTAGCAGATAAGAAGACCAAAGTCCACGAATGTTACAAAAAAGATGCTAGTGAAATGGTGTGGGACTGGGTATGGAAGAAGCAACCATCATCAGCAGTGGAGATTGCTATATTTCAAGCCTTTCAAGAACACCTACGTTCTGTTAATATTAATGATGGAGAGGATCGATGGAAATGGCAGAATGACAAAGGTTACCAATTTTCTGTAGCATTAATCAAAGAGGGAAAATAGACAACAAAGCATTATATCCAACCTAGATTAATTCCAATGGAACAGTTGGGTTCCACCAAAAGCTAATGTCTTCACATGGCGAGCAATAGACGGGAAGTTTCCAACGATGAAGGAGTTACAAAAGAGAGGAGTAACCAATCCTAATCAAATGTGCAGAAATTGCGATATAGCGGTACAGGATGGTGATCATCTCCTTGCGAGATGTCTTTATGCAAGAATGGTGTTGTGGCATGTTGGAGTTTGGTGTAAAGTTAAACTTACTGTAACATTTGCCCCATTTTAAACAATGTAAACCCAAACCCGAACTCATTTTGAAATTTTCATACGATAAAAAAATCATTACTAAATTATATATTTATTTTGATGAATCAAATGCAATAAATGGTAATTTAACCACTATTATGAATTGTTTTATTCAAATTTCATTTATTTAATCACTTAAATAACTTATAACAATTTCATGATTTATGAAATTTATTTTATTAAAATTATAAAGTTAATCATTTATGAGTGTTAGTTATTAAATTACAATAAATAGCTATTATTAAAATTTATAAATTATTATAACTAATTTGATTTATTCTTAAATTAGGGTTTTATAAGTCCAAGGGTTAAGTTGTAGTTTTTAAAACTTACTTAAAAGTTTTTACATAAAATAATAGACTTATAAACTACAAGGACCAAATTGTAATTTACTTTAAACACCCAGCCACCCAAATCGTCGACCCACTGTTTCTCCGGCCACTCTCTCCGGCAAAACTCCGGCGGTCCTAAACTCTCAGAATTCGACAAAATAATCACCCCATTCACCTTGTTTATCAGTTTCAAACTCAGGTTCATAAATCCATAAGATTATAACCGTTGTTGACCTGTTCCCTCTCTAAACCAAAAACCCCTATTAAAAGCCATAATTCACCATTGTAAACTGACAAATTGTGACTATAAAACTAAGGGGAACATTCTATTCAATCCATTGTAACTACTCTAACTTCTAATTCCATCTTTAGAACACCCAAATACCCCCGTCGATCATCACCTTCATCGCCACCTGCAACCCTAACGAAGTCCATCTTTTGCACAATATAAATCACAATTGATAAGGGGCTTTTGGTCGAAATTACTCTCAAAAGCTTTACACATGATTAATTTGATTATAATCAACGTTTGCATATCGAACCATACTCACAAAAGCCGCAACCTTTACCATCTGCTCATCCTCCATTTCGATTCGATCCAGGTAATCAAACACACACACATACTCGATTTTATAGCGGGAATAAAAGCCCTATGTTTGATTTGATTATCGACCTCAAATTCATGATCAATTGGATTGAATTCGATATCTAGGGTTCATGAGATTTGGGTTTTGCTTAACTTGTGTTTTTAAAAATTTCTAATGGAAACTAAACCAAATATGGGCCTCTGCCCAACCGGTAAAACATACGGATCACAAAGAGGTGACCCGGGTTCGACCCCGGTCCACCCCAAATCTTTTTAAACTGTTTTTTTCATCATTTTTAATTCCAGACATATTTAATGTATTACTAAATTAACATAAAAGTTATCTTGTTAGCTAAATATATTCCATAAATTATTACTTAGTTTTTGAAAATTCTAAATGTTATAATTTGTATTTTATTATCTTTTAACAAAAATAATGTTAATAAAACGTATTTAATTCCTTTAAAAGTTATAAATTCCTAAAAGTTGTTTTAAATCATATATAAATTCATTAAATTTATTTAAAACTAATCCTTTGCAAAAACTTTAAAAAATATCTCATTCAACTAAATATTTTAATCAAGTTTTAAATAATTAATTATTAAATTAATTATTTCTTTTTTTCACACTTTAATACTCAACTATTATTTATCAATTATTATAAACTAAATATTTAAGTAATATTCAATTTTACTAATGATTCATTATTATTTTCAATCTTATTTACTTAATAAATTTATTCTATTTTATTTGGCCAATCTACTATATAATTTTAAACTATTTGTTAAAACCTCCAAATCTCAATTGGAACCCTAATCCATATCTAGTCCTTCACTCATTATTATTCTAATCACATGACAATAAACATTAGGGTTGAACGATGAGAAACTTTTGGTGCTAAGTCTAGCATTATATCATTTACAAAACACTTATAATTATCAAAGTAGTATTCATAGCCCTTTTTATATGTTTTATATTTTGGGAAAAATCATGTGATTCAATATTCAATTATTGTTATTCATTGTTATTCTATTTCATTCTAAATTCAATTCAATACATGCTATGTTATTACTTGTAATTATATGTTTATAGTTAGATAAATTTGATAACATGATCATTAATTCATGCAACCACGGTAACAATGATAGATCTATTGGTTTGACAAACCCACCCCATTTGTTTAGTCGCTTGGTGATTGGAACCGGAATCATTCAACTATAGGGCTTCGTTTGCGGACCGAGTAAAGTCAATCATTAGGTTTGATTGTATTGGTTTGTCTTTTATGTTATATTATTGCATTATAAGTCTTGACATTGCCATGTGAATTGAATTGTTTTCAATCATTTAATCAATCTATATATGTATTCAAACCTGTGATTACTCACCGGCTAATTCGTTAGCTGACCCGTTACTTTCTCGCATGATTTCAGGAATGAATTAGTGGACTTCTAAATGTACACTTAGGATTTGGACTTAGTCAAAGTTAAAGACAAATTTCATTATATTAATTGATTGTAGTGTATTGACTGATTGGTATTATTCAATAAAATGGCATTTAATATTATTTCAACGTATTTACTACCATGTGCTATGAGCAATCGATTCACATTTCATCCGCCCCGATAATTCCGCCGTCGGTTGGGGTGTGACACTTACAACTTCATTTGACTTGTTACAAGATGTAGTAATTAGTTTTCAAGAGGCAAAGGGTGATAAAAAATAGAAGACATTGGTATCAATGATCTGTATGGCTGCTATATGATGTTTATGGGATACAAGGAACAACATGGTATTCAATGGGAGAACGAAGTTGGTTACAAAGCTGGTGGAAGACATCAAAGAACTATCATTCATGTGGGTAGCCAACAGATCCAATCTAAAAAACTTGAGGTGTGAGTCATGGGTTTGTTTTAACATTTTAAGTTAACGGTGTAATCTTATTGTTATTACATGAGTTCTTGCAGTTTCTTGTTGTGAGTCTCATTTGGATGTTTTTCTTTTTGGTGGAATAAAATTGCTGATGTGTTGTTGTTCAAAAAAAGATAAAAAATATCTTACTTTTTAGACACTGAGTTAAATTTTTTAGACTATTGGAGTGTTAGACATGTATTAGATTTGTTTTATTTTGTTACTTGATAAGTTGATTTGTTCATTTTAATGAGAGTGCATATACTACTTGAATTTGAGAGACTATTTAGTCTTGTATAGTTAATTTTGAACATATATTCATATTTTGCCTACATAGTCTCATTTCTATAAAACAATTAACATTAAGGTGTAGAAGAGATATGTTTTTTATCCACTTTAATAGTTTACAACTATTACCAAATTTGTTTCAGGTTTTCATCCTACATTATAGGAAGGAAATGTTTTATACTATTCTATACTACATAGAGGAAATATTATTCATTATGAAGAAGAGATGTGGGCGTCAAGAGGCATGTTAATGTGATAATGTAATATTAATTTATAGTAGTTAGTCATTGTGTTAGTTTTGTATTTACATTAGATCAACCATTGCATCTTGGTGTTTTGACATGAGAAAAATAATTTTTTTAAAAAAAGGGCTCCAATTTTAAGACCAGCTTGGAACTTTTAAAATGATTAAGCCGGTCGTGCATTTAATCCTACACTAAAATAGGGGATAGCTAACAATATCATCATATGACTAAAGGACATAGGAGAAGCAGTCACTCTAATAACTAAATGACAACTAAAGACAAACAATTGTGCATAGTTCTATACTAAAGATGGCACATCTTTGGCTCCATTGTCACCTCGGGTGCGAGGACATCCCCGACAGTACAAACATATTTTTTTGGTTGTTATATCCTGGGTGACCAGACGTGTTTTCTTCTAAAGAATGCGTGAAATCTGATTTAAGAGGACCCTTGTTAAACAGAAATAATCAACCACCACTAAAGCTTTTGGTTCCTTTATTGTACAGACATAGAATAGCTGTGAAGAATCTTTATGGTTTCAATATCAAATAAAGAAAGCTCTTTGTGAATACTATGTCTGAATTGATTTCAATTCATGTTAACCATGTTATTACTTATATTCTTATGATTATTATCCTATATGTTAAAAAAGAAACTTAATGAACAGTGTTCCAGCAGCTGATATATCTGTCCGCACCATCGTTTCTTTTGCATGTCATTGCCATCTGCCACCAACCCACTTCTGATCTTTATCAATCCCCTCATTTTTGGTTTTGAAGGCGATAAGAAAGGGCACCTTTGGATGTTTCGCCGAGTCCACAACATATGAAAATCGAGAGGAGAAACGAGTGGCTGGCTAGGTTGGGTGATGGTTAGGTTTCGTTTGCCCTGAGCAATGGCTCATGAATCCTACGTGGTGGTCTGCTGTTGGCGGATCAGAAGCATCTGAACCCTAGGTGGCGGTGGTGTGGGGGTGGCCACGTTGTGGTTTTCTTTAGTTCGTATTCTCCATTTTTTAGTAAATCATTTCTCTTCCCCTCCATGCTTTTGATTTGATTGGATTTCTTCAACATTGATTACTGGTTTTGGGGAGTGCGGTACTCTTATTAGCTGTACAGAATTGGCAGTTTAAGAAACTTTTATGCATGTTTCGGTAGTGCGCTTGAACTTTGGTGTTTCTTCTTCATGTTCGCTTCCGTTGTGCTTTGATGCATGTCAAATTTGAGCCTTTGTTATGTGCTTTGGTTGTTCTTCTTGCTTTTATTCCATGGTGTGTTTAGTGATTTTAGCTTTTGATTGAATTTGTCAGTTTTGGGGATTGCTTTGAATCAGGTTGTTTGGTGAAGATGTGTGTTGCTGGTGGGCTTTAATGCGTATCTGATTGAAGGATTTTTGTTTTGCTTTTGGGTGTTAACTTTTTTTGCTCAGCAGGCATCGATCTTAGGAAATTTGAGGATTTCTTTGAATTGGGTTGCTTGGTCCAGGCGTGTGCTTTTGTTGGGGTTTAATGCGTGTTTAATTTATGGATTTTGTGCCTATTGGAATCGTTTTCAGGGCTGTGAATTTCCTTGCAATGGATATGGACGGTTTGCCTGCAAGATGCATTTGTTGGCTGACTTTTATTTGTGTTTTGTACTTGATTTTATGTGTGATGGGGCTTGGTTTTATCATGTTAGTGTTATGTGTTTAGTAGCAGATGGAAATGCAGGTTGTAAGTTTAGGAGGAAAGCTGAATGATTTGAGATATGTCTGCTTGGGCATTGCATATTAGATTTGCAGACAACATATTGTAATTATTGACTCTTTTTTTTGTAAGGTACAGAGGTTATGTTTCATTCTGTGAGTAATTAGCCAACATGACTTTTTTTGGTGTGGTTTTGCATAGTTGTTGACTATTTTTTTGGTGTTGTTTGCATAGTTGCTACATTTGATTGTTGCTAACAGAGAAAGAGATAAACAAAAAGAGATGATAAAGATTATTTTGGATACAGTTTCCTATCATGAAATGTGTAATATGTTTGATTATAGTATTTGGACAAAGCTTTGCTTAGTTCCAAATATGAAATGTGTAATATGTTTGATATAAATGAAAGATATTGTTGTTTGAAATGGGTCATCTCGAACAACCATGAATTAACTTAAATGGAGGATTAGTTGATAGTTAAAATGGATTATATGTGGCTCTTGAAATGAAATTATCAAATGGGTCACTTCAAATGGATAAACATTGGAACTGAAAGAGATTTCATACCAGTTTGACATGTATTAATATATTAAAAAGTGTCTAATAATTAATTATGAAATGCAAACAGAAGTATGCTTAGTTTTTAGTATGAGAAGTGTAAAATGTTTGATTTGACTATCTAAAACTATTGGTTCTGTTTTGTTTATGGTCAGGTAATAGCTTTGTGCAGGCATCCTATCTTTGGACTGTGCAAGATGTCGCATTACAGGTAGGCCACAACTTCCGTTACTTTTGTGCTTCTTTTTGTTGGACTGTTTTCTTTATTTATATAATAAAATGGGCCAGTTTAATTAGATTATGTTAAGTAGAAGATTAGTTAAATGAGCTGGACGGGTAAAATAGGTTTCTAAAGCTTCTGTGCTTTTTGTTAAAACAGAACTGTGGCACATTAACGAACGCATATATTAACTTTTAGATATTTAAGATGTATAACAATGAACAGTCGTTTTTTCTGAAATGAGTCGGTTTGAAGGACAATAGGTTTAATTGAGGGCTTTCCTTCTTTTTTTTAAACCATATTCCATTAGTCTATCAAAACCTTATTGTAGGTCTGATTGCAAGTAATATTTGACCATTATAGAATGCAAGCAAAGCTTATGTGTTTAATTAATTAAAAAATTAGGTGAAGGAAGCAGTGCTTTTCAATACCAAGATGACTAACTCATTGAAAATTTTCAAGATATATCAAAAGAGCAAAAGATTATATAAAAAGTGTAGCTTTTTAAAATGAAAGAATATATATTATTGTGGTTTTTAGAAACTTCAATAGGCAACTTATAAAGTCAAGTTTTCTCCTTAAATAGTTTCAGAGGTCGGGTCGTGGGGGCACATGTATCAATGTTGTTTGAGGTATAGAAATCAACAACACTAACTTGATTATTCATGGATGGAAAGCATGCCTTTTTATGTTAATTAAATTCTAAAAAATGACATGCTTTGGAGTCTTTCTTGATTGAAATTATTTACTACATGGAACTGATCAAGTCTATGTTTCTGGGACTTGTAAAATTTGAATACAAATTTAAACGTGCCCATACATTTAGGTAGGTTTCATGAGATTACAACCTGGTTGTTAGAGTGTGGCTGTATGTGGACGATGGAAATGTTTTTTTTTTGTTCGACCTCTATATGGCCATTTTTTGTGTGTAACTGATTTTGTGTATGAATTTTTTTGGTATGGTGCTTACATCTTTCTTTTTGCCCTGTATTTCACACACTGCTTTACGTTTTGTTTGTTTCCGAATCGTGGCGTTGCAACAAAGTGTTACATTGCAAAAGGGTAGCAAAACAAGGGCTATTTCCTGCACCGACAACAAGCTACCGCAGCAAGCTACCAAAAAGAAGCGCACACAGTCTCAACTAGCACACCTACACCAAAAACACCCAAGGGCGACAACCTCAGCTCCGAAAACACAGGCCTCAACCACTGCAAAAAGAACTTTAGTCTTACAAGAAGGTACATAAGTCTTAAAACACATAACTTACAACAAACACAACAAAACTAAATAACTACGTAACACATGCAGGCGATGAATGATTTGGACATTCAAAAACAAGGCCGATCCTGTAAATACAAACTAAGCAGCAAAACATCTACGTACGTATATGACATTGGCTTTTGATGCAGCTACCTGCACGCACAAGAAAGCAACAATCGCGCAACGCGCGAGGTCGAACACACCTAGTTATTTATTTAATTTTTTTAAAAAAATGAACCCATATCTTACAAGGCATACATGATCTTTGATTTTGTGATTCCTACTAAGACTGTCCACAACGCTAAAAGGCGCCGTTCCCACAAATAGTCTCAGTCAGCATGCCACATCAGCTTTTCATTAACTTTCATCCATCCTTCCCACAATCAACTTTTACCCCCAACACTATCCTTCTCACAAACAACCATTAAAAAAAACAAAACAACACATATTTTTGTATGTGGGGCCCCACAAAAGGCATTCATGGAGCGCCCTTGGCAAAGGGCGGGTGAAAGACGGATGAGTCTTCACAACGCAGCCCTTCCGAAGGGCGGCTGGGAAGAGGATAAGGGCGGGCCTAAAGGCGATGCGTTGTGGATAGTTTAAAAAAGAGACAAGATCTAGAAAAGTGATTGGAAAATAAAATAATTGACAAAAAGCTAAAAGAAGAAAAGAATATTGAAGTTTCAAGAAAAAAATAAACAAGTTGACTAAGCACACCGAAGATGCTGCTCATGTGTTGACTTCACTAGACGCGCAATTAATTCACAACTAGGTAGACCAAAATGTTGTCACAAGAATAACAAGAAAATGTTTTAAAATAGAAGTTCAGGGACATGATATATATCATCTAACGTATTTTATTTAAACTTTTTTAATCGTTTGTTATTATATATGTTAACATATTAATCATTTTTTTAAGGTTTTAGATCATACGGTGTCATATGCTTATTGAAAGTGATGTGATGGAGTGATGTCATGTGAAACATTACGCATAGCGGCGCCGGTGGTGTCGTTCCCACTCAGGGTGGAGCGGCTGCAATAATAAGATAATATGATGCAAACCTTCAAAGTTTGGACGATCGGTGAATTATAGCTACGTTCCAATGGTGCTAATTGTTAGAAGGTTATCCAACTCACATGCTTTAATTTAGCTTATATAAATTGTGATTTGTGAATCTTTTATTAGTTTTATACTCTATAATTAATTATTGATATTAGTTTTTAATTACTAATTAGGTTTTTTTAGTATTGATTAGTTTTGGCTGATTTATTTGATTGTTTTGTAATTAATTTGTGATTAATTGACATTTGATTAGGTCTAGTGGGATTATAGATTAGTTTTAATGATTATTGTTTAGTTTTTGTGATCATTGATTAGCTTTGTGGATTATTATTGTCAAACAAGAATAAAAAGAAAGACTAAAATAAAACTTTTTCTTGAAAATAACTCCATTTTCTTAAGTTACCATCATCTTCTATACAAGTCGATTTAATGTTAGTTGCATTAATTAAAAATATAGGTGTAATAAAATGTAAAAAGAAAAAACTAATATTAAAAGAAATGTTAAAAACATGAGCACATGAATCGAAACTCATTAAAACCATTTTCTTCCTCCTCTTGAATCCCCATCTTCTCCATTTCACACTCACTCACTCACCGACACTCTCACCCCCACATGCCACCCTCTATCTTTATTACACACCTTAGATTAGATCCAATTCACCATCAAACACAACTCACTGAATCTCACACACAATGGCTCCACTCCACACCCATTTTCAGCTCCTTTTTTTGCTTGTACTCTTCGCTTTACTACTTGTACCCCCTTCTTCTTCCTCTTCTATTCAACATAGGAGACATTTGTTGGAAAAGAATCATCTTCAAGAAGATGATGATTCAGATGGGGTGCAAGTTCAACTCTCTGTCAAGAAGAAGTCAGGTACTACTCCTTATGCACTTGGTACAACCTCACAAAGCAAGAACAAGACTAAACTCATCAAACCCAAATCCACCAACACCACCACCACCACTGCAAATTCCACCAAAAGCCAAAAGCTTTTAGAGAAAACCACCGTCAAGAAGCTCAACTCCACCTCTAAACCTTCAAATCTCACCAAACCCACATCAAAAACAACAAATTCCACAAAACCCACATCAAAAACATCAAATTCCACATCAAAAACATCAAATTTAACAAAACCCACATCAAAATCAACAAATTCAACCAAACCAACATCAAAAACAGCAAATTCTACAAAACCCACATCCAAATCGACGAATTCCACAAAACCCACATCAAAAACCCCAAAATCCCCATCAATTTCGACCCAAAAATCACCAGATCCGACGAAGAAGACCAGCAAACCCGTCACAAAAGCTCAAAAGTCAACAAAGAAAACCAGTAGTTTGACCTTCCAAGAAAACGACGAAGAAGACGACGATTTCGTCTCAGAGTTCCGAGATCTCCCCGCAAGATTTCAGCAAACATTCATCCCCGATTTAGAAGTAATCTCCACAACCTCAAAAGCTTATCTAACCAAAGCAAACAAACACATCTCCAAAGGCTTCAATCCGATCGTGGGCAAGAAATACGCACCAATGGTCGCATCAATCATCTCCTTCGCATTCATCCTGATCCCCTTTCTCCTCGTCTCCCTCATATTCAACCGAATCAAAGCCTATTTCTCCCTCCAAAAGCTCATAATATTCATCCAAATCTACCTCTCCATCTACTTCTCGATCCTCTCACTCTCCTCCATCGTCACAGGGCTCGAGCCACTCAAATTCTTCTACGCAACTTCACAGTCAACATACGTGTGCCTACAGCTGCTGCAAACGCTCGCATACGTGTTGTACCTTCTGGTGCTTTTGATGTACCTTGTGCTTGTTTTCTCGACGGATTCGACCATTGTGTCGCGATTGCTGGCGTTGGGGCAGACGTTTGTGGGATTTGCGGTGGGGTTGCATTATTATGTGACGGTGTTCCATAGGGCGGTGCTCCGGCAACCACCGAAGTCGAGCTGGAAGGTGCATGCGGTGTATGCCACGTGTTTTCTTGTGATTTGTCTGTTGGGGACAGCTGAGAGGAGGAAGAAGGCCTACGTGGTTGATGGTAGTGAAGAGGAGAAAAAGAGTTGATTTTTTTTTTTATATAAAAAGAAGGTGATTGTTATAGTTGAAGGTTTTTTAGTTTTGTTATTGGTTTTGAGGGATTTTATTATTTTTGTATCTTATCATTCGAAGTTGTAAGATATGGTTTTAAGAGAATAAGTTTTGGAAAATGCGTGATATTTGTTTGGGAAGTTTATTATGGGTTTTGTTTGCTTTTCAATTATTAGTGGAAAAGGGTGTTTGCTTTTGTAGATACTTTTGGCTGTAGATGGGAAATTTGTGGGTATGTTTTGTGATGCTTTTGATATGAAATGAAACTTGAGATCTAAAAGTGATTTCTTTTTTATATATAACTTAATTTCAACTAGTTTTTTTTTTCGCGCTACGCGACGGGAGTTTGGCCGTTTTCCTCGAGCTCGTGGCGTGAGTTTGATCATTACCTTTTCGATTCGCCGAAAACCATATAATTGAATACTGAAACCGGTTAAAGATAGCATCAATACAAAAAACAGTATTTTCCACCCATGCTTGATATGGTTCGTCATGAGAATAATGCTTAAAAGATAATGTGACTAAAACGATTAATAATAATAGGATATAATTATAGAAAACCAAATATTATTTTTGTATTTTATAGAAAAACCTTGATATAGGAGATTTCCCGATCTTTCTATCTTTCTTTTTCACAGTTCAATCACAATGATTGACTGGGTGGAAAGGTATCTTCTCTTGCTCAAAGCTAAAGCTAGTATGAATAGCTTGGACTCTTCCTTCCCAATTGCTTCTTTTGCCGTCAACTCAGGTAGCTCAAGCAGAATCCACTTTTGGGCTAGCACGGTCCTTTGCGATTAGCCCCAGACAAAGTCATGAAACTAAGTTCTTCAACCCGTCACTTTTTTCTTGGTCTTTGTTTTCCCACTACCTCCAGCTAACTGCTTGAAAGAAAGCTCTTTTTTTCCTCCTTTCTCTGGCTCGATCCTGAAAGTTGAGTGGCGTGAAAGCTACCTTTGATTCTTTCTTGCTTGCAGAGGTGAGGGTGAGATTCGAGGATCTATCATAAAACTATACATCTTTTATGTTCTACGTCATTGACCTGACATGTGACATATTGAAGTGAACATTCACAAAGAGGAAGTAGTAGCGGTAAATCTATCCACTCGTGTAGTTTTAGGCCACAGATGTCTACTTTTCTTTAATATGGAAAAAAAATCAGATCCTGTAGTTTAACCACTCGGGGAGAGTGGGTAAGCTTGCTTTCAAAAGTTTACAGTTTCTCGGCTAAAAATCACCCGCTTGTTTACACACTGAACTGATCTATAAAAAAAGACAAAGGCGAGGAAAGGCCCCTTCGCTGCTCTCTCTGTTTTTTTCCTCGAGCGGGATTTGAACCCACGTCCAACTACCTGTTGAACTATAAAAGAGGCCGCTCTACCGCTGAGCTACCGAGATGGGGCTTAAGAGGGGAAATCTAAATCGGCACACACTTTTTTTCATTCATTAGATGTAACCAGCTGAGCTACCTGGAACTCTTTCCTAAAATATGCTTTTTGCTTAGCTTCTTCGTCAAGCTTTCGAGCAGAATATCCATACCTTTCTTTTAGTAGTGAATGAGATCCTTGACAATAACGCTAAATCCAGACATTTAAGGTGTAACACAATGCCTTAAGTGTGGGAGGGCAGCCTATCTGTATCCCTTCGCATGGTCGTTCTATCACGAAGTTGGCAGCGGGAGTGGGACGAGAGCTCGGCTGCGAGTATCTCCCTTTCAATGACCTGGGGTAGGAGACGATTTTCTGAGTTTGCCTTGTTGGCATGCTCAGTGGTCATAGCGCCTTTGATTGAAATTTCATTTGCACCCGTCTCCTTCGGGGATCCATTAAAGGGATCGGAGTGGAATTTCCATTCCACCTATTCGCACCCTATCTTGCTGAAATTTAGATATGTGAGCCAGGAAACATATTTTCAAATAGCCTGTCAGCGCAGCTCTTTTTGGAACGCTACGAGCAGACCACTTAAGCAGATTCCTAGACTTCCATTTTGAACCACCAAGCAACGTAGTTGTGTAGGCGGAATATAGTATCCTTCATCGGAATCAGAACAAACTGAAGGAACGAGACAGCCTCAACTGGAGAAATGAACTTATTTTTACATTCGTTTTCAGGTCAGGTTTCGCTTTTTGGTGTTAGGGGGACCAAAATTGAATTTCACTAACAAATAGATGCCAAAAACCAAAAAAAGAGAGAAAGAAAACCTATATGACCAAAAAACAAAACTAAAAATGAAATATAGGGGCTACTTGTAAATTCTTAAACTTTGATGGCAAATGTAAAAACCTAAATACTACATTGTAGCACATGAGTTGCTATGTAATATATATAATAATTATTGGTCAATTTTGAAAGTGAATTAAATGATAAATTTTGGTTTTAAATAATTGAGAAATACTTTATTAACCATTTACGTATTAATTGTTTTCGTAATTCCGGATATTGAAATTGGTATTCAAATGCTAATGTAAACATAACATCTTGAAATTATATAGCGTAGCAAAAAGATACATGTAATTTTAATAAAATACATAAAGTAAAAGTTTTATAAAATACATAAAAGTAAACAACTATATAGTGTTTTAAGGGGTCACATAAAAATATATAGAATTCCAACAACGTACAGGCACTTAAAAATCTATAAATTTCCAACAAACAAAAAAAGAGTTAATTACAAAGACAGTCCCTTTGATTTTGTGAAAATAACATATTTAAATACTAATTTTTTTAGTAACAAATTTGAGTATTATGTTTTCAATTTTGTAATGACTATGGTGTATGGGTATTAGAGTTAACTTTCATTAAAACACCCTTTTATAACCACAAGATGCTTTTATGTAATTAATTTTAATTTGTTAGAAGGACATTTTTGTAATGTGTATATATCTATACATAGATATAATCGTGACAAAAGCAACAACTAGCCACCAACATCGCTTGCCACCACCATTGTGGCATCGTTGGCCACCAGCACCGCTTACACCACCACCAGTATGACTTTGTCTTTTTTTTATAAAAAAAAGTGATTGTTATAGTTGAAGGTTTTTTAGTTTTGTTATTGGTTTTGAGGGATTTTATTATTTTTGTATCTTCTCATTCGAAGTTGTAAGATATGGTTTTATAAGAATAAGTTTTGGAAATTGCATGATTTGTTTGGAAAGTTTATTATGGGTTTGTTTGTTTTCAATATTAATGGAAAAAAGCGTGTTTGCTTTTTTAGATACTTTCTGGTTGTATCAATGTGGAGAATTTGGGGTATGTTTGTGATGCTTTCGATATGAAATGAAACTTGAAGTTAAAAGTGTTTTTTAATATAACTTTAATTATTGATCAAGTTTAAGTTTTTTTATTCAAATGTTTGGATCCAGATCCGGGCTCTTTGAATCCACTAGTTAGGCTAAAATCATTTGGAGATCATGACCTTATCTGCCTTCCATACTGAATAATACTTTTTCCTTCTTTTGATGTGTTATTCTGCACAATACCATAACATCAGCAGTCATTTCATTATATTCGTCACAAAAGATACACTTCATGGTTTGCTGCACATTCACCCTTTTACCAGCTAAAGACACAAACACGGATAAGCAACCCAATTCGGCTTGCCAGGCATGGGAATTAACCTTTTAAGGTACCCAATTCTTGTACGGATATTAAAATTTTTGATTCATACCGTAAAGTTTTTGAATATGTTGTTTAACAATCTTAACAAAAAAGAAGCCAAAGATATCTAAAGCCTAAGTCCAACGATCATCTCCTAGGGATAATGATGCTGATCGAAGGAAGATAGACAGCTGACGTAATTCTCTTAATTCAACAGGTGTGGATGGATCACGCTTCCATGAAATTTTAAGGTAATTATTTCATTAGTTACTTGAATACGGTTGGTAATTAAGCATAGCTTTGATGCTTTAGTAAGAACAAGACATGGAACTTGGGAGATAAAGGTTTTGGGTCAATCCAATAATCCAACCAAAATAATATATAGGTACCACGTCCCGAAAGTCCTTTGATAGTCCTACTTACATTAATCCCCAACTAACAAATCATGAGAAATCTTAAAAGTTTATTTTCATGGTCATGGGTTTGATATTTGAACAAGGATTACATTCCAAAGATCATGAATTATGGTAGATGGACCAAATCACCTTTCTTCAAAGCTTGTGTTCTTCCTCGTTGAATCTCCGCCACCATTTAGTAAGCCTTGCGAGATTTGCTTCTTTTGAGGGAACCAAGTCCTTGACCACCATAATCTTTTGCCATCACCACCTTTTGCCATGAAACCTAGCTAATGTTTGTTTTATCAGTGGACCCGCAATAAAGGAAACTCTACGCATTTGTTCGAATCCTTCAAACACTTGATTGGGGGCACAATAGAATGAGATGTAGAATGTAGGTATTGAGTTTTAAACTACTTTAATTCTCGTGATGTATTGCCATACAATAAATAGTTATGTTTGAAAGTTTCAGGAATAGGCTTTTAGTTCTTACTAGGGTCATGTTTGCTATAACCTGTAAACCGAGGTACTTGAAAGGAAATAAACCCATCCTACAATGTAAAAAATCAACCTTAGCTTTAAGTTATTGATCTTGCACGCAAACACCAAATAAACTCAACCTACAATGAGAATTATTCGAAGCTCCAAAACTAGGTCACACTTGACACTACAAGAATTTGACCCTATCGCGACTAGACCTATGGCGACGACACTGTTTCGTCACTATAGGTCACTCTATCGCGACGACATGTCGTCGCCATAGGGGTGATTTGATTTTTGGCTACTGCATAGCTATAGCGACGCCCTTTTGTCGCCTTAGGGTGCAATATATCGCAACGGCACAAAAGTCGTCGCCATATTTAGTCGCTATAGGTAAAAAACAATTTTTTACCTATTGCGACGACATGTCGTCATGATAGGTAAAAAAAAAATTTTTTTTTCTTTATTTTCCCTCTAAATAAATTGGAGGCAAATAAGCTTGCGTTTCATGAAATATCTATGGCGACGACATATCGTCGCGATAGGTAAAAACCAATTTTTTTCTTTTTTTTCCCTCTAAATAAATTGGAGGGAAATAAGCCCGCGTTTTATGAAACATCTATGGCATGTCGTCGCCATAAGGTGTTTAATTTTTTTAAGAATTAAATATTAATACAAATAATAATTATAATTATTAATATAAGTATTAATAATAATTTATGTACATATCATTGCTATTATTATAAGTTTTATTATAATTATAAGTCATAATAATAATATTAACAAATCTTATATTTATTAATTATAATTATAGATAACTTATATCAGTTAGAATCAAATATATTCGGTTATGATAGTTAGTTTTGATTAAATGCGTTATAGATTAAATCCAATTATCATTATCGATGTTAAATTATATACGTTGATGGTACTTTGTGGGAATATTAGTTTATTAACTGTAGTTTATGTTTATTTCTGCTTAACTATCAGTGATGAATTTCAAACAATACGAAATATGTTTGGTTACGATGATAGCATTAATTATATTCGCCATATGTTAGTTATGATCCAATTATTATCATTTGTATTCAATTATACACTATGATATCATCAATCAAATTCAAAAAAGGTCAAATATATTCAGTGATGACGATTAGGTCCGATCAAATACATTAAAGATTAGCTATGATTGAATTACGATGATCAGTGTTAAATTTACGGGAAATGATGCTTATTAACGGTAAGTTATTTTTATTTATGCTTAACTATCATCAACGAATGTTAAACAAGACCAAATATTTTAGGTTATCATGATTATCGCCGATTACATATGTCAAAGGTTAGCTATGATCCAATTATGATCATTGGTGTTAAATTAAATACAATGTTGGTAATGAGACTGGAAATTATGCTTGTTAATGGTAAATTAAGTTTATTTATACTTTAATATCATCAATCAGTGCAAAAAAGGTCAAATATGTTTGGTTTTGATGATTAGGGACGATCAAATACATTAAAGGTTAGTTATGATTGAATTACGATGATCAGTGTTAAATTATGCAATTCGATGGTAATTTATGGGAAATGATGCTTATTAATGGTAAGTTATTATTATTTACGCTCAACTATCATCAGTGAGTGTTAAACAAGTCCAAATAGTTTAGGTTATGATGGTTGGGGTCGATTGCATTCGTCAAAAGTTAGCTATGATCTAGTTATGATCATTTGTGTTAAATTAAACATGATATTGGTAATTTAAAGGAAATTATCCTTAGTGATGGTAACTTAAGTTTGTTTATGCTTAGCTATCATCAATGAGTGTGAAAAAAGGTCAAATATGTTCAGTTATGATAATTAGGGTCGATTTCATACGTCAAGTGCTAGCTATGATCCAATTATGATCATTGGTGTTGAATTACACATATTGATAATAATTTATAGAAAATTAGGCATACTCCTGGTAGATTAAGTTTGTTTATTCTTAATTATCATCAAAGAGTGTCAAAAAACCTCAAACATGATCGGTTATGATAATTAAGGTTGATTATATGCATCAAAGATTAGGTAAGACAAATAAGTATTATTATACATATGGTAATATGTTTATAATAGTAATAATAATAATCATAATCATAACTATAATGACAGTAATTATTACAAAAATAAAAATAATAATAGTAATAGTAATAGTAATAATAATAATAATAATAATAATAATAACAATAATAATAATAATAATAATAATAATAATAATAATAATAAAATAGTAACCATCATAATAATAATTATAATAAAATACTAATAATAATAATATAATAATATCTTTAATAACTACATTATTATAAATAATAAAAAAATATAAAATATCAGAAAACACCCTATGGCGACGACATGTCGTCGCCACAGGTGTTCCATGTCGTCGCCATAGATATTTCATATGCCGCGTGATTATCCCGCCATTAATTTGGAAAAAAATAAAAAAAAAATAAAAACCCTATGGCGACGACATGTCGTCGCCGTAAGGTGCAGTATCTTTTAAATCAGAGATACAACATTATCACTTTCACTTTCCCAAACCCAAATCCCACCCACCACCAGGCTTTATCTCCGGCGAAAATAAACCAAACCCGCCCACCACCATCATTTCTAGCCACCACCACCGTCCCTAGCCGCTACCACCACCACTTCCATCGCCCCCATTACACCTCCCATCGCACCCTACCAAGAATGAATCATCTTTAGGTTGCACCACCATCATTGTTCCTACCACCATGACTACCACTCCTACCACCACCTCCATTCATGTCTCTCTAGGTTGCTGTATCATTATCTCACCACCATCGTCACCGACAACATCTCATTATTATCATTTTTATTAAGGTTTTAAGGTGTGTATATTGTCTATTTCATTAGTTATTTAAATATTTTGATTTGGTTCTTGTTTAGTAGAATGAAATGATAATATGTTGATCTATTTGATTTTTGGTTTGATTTTGTTCTTGTTTTGATTTGGTTAATGATATGCTCTAAGTATATATGTATGTATGCACAATATGTGATGAAAGTATTGGAGTTTGATTTGGTTATTAGTTTAATTAATAAACAGGTGATGAAATTGAATATGTGTGCTAGATGATTTTTGTGTTAGAACTTAAAGGTATGTATGTTACATTCTTTTGTTAATTAGTTAAAATATTAAGTTAAATTATGTTTATAGATGATTTATGTTGTTAGAATTATATAAATTATTTGATTTGGTTATTGGTTTGAGTTGATAAAATGATATGATGAATTATGTTTTGTAACTTGTTTTAGGATTAATGGTAATTAATTTAAAATTGTTATCTTTTATAGACTTAATTTAAATACTATTACGTGCATTGTTGCTTTATTGAAACTTAAAACTGTTATCTTTTATTATTTATAATTGGATGTGATGTATTTTTTCATTTACAACAATTATGTTGTCGAATTTTCGATCAAATCCTAATAAGCATCTCTTGTTATGAATGATCAGGTGAGTCATTATTACATGGGATGAGGAAATGAATACACTTATGAATACATGCGTGAAGTGCAGGAACGGATGAATGAATTTTAAAAAAGAATCAAATCCTAATGATGACGAAGATGATCATGATGACGAAGATGATCAAGATGACGAAAATTAGATGTTGTGTGTTTTGTAAAAAAATAAAAATGTTTACGTTGGTTATTTTATTTAAATGCACGTGTATTTAACTTGAATTGTAAAATGATTATCTTTTGGGTATTAGTAATATTAGCTTTCATTTAGTTTATAAATATGTTGACGAAACCTGAAATATTAGCAAAAACCGGAAATATAAAAACAATTAAAATTTTCCAGGCTATGGCGACGACATATCGTCGCCATAGGTTTTTAAAATATTTTTATTTTTTTATTAAAATTAAAAAAATTAGTTGGACCTATGGTGACGACATGTCGTCGCTATAGGCTGAAAAATAAAATTATTTTTAATTTAAAATACAATATGGAAATTTTGTGCCGACAATTTCGTGGCGACAACATGTCGTCTGGATAGACCTCTATGGCGACAAGGGTTTTTGCGACGACTCAAAAATAAGTGTGACATCCGTCACCTAAAGCTCCGTCAATTAACATGGATTCCGTTAACTTTTCTTCGCTCGTTCATTCCTCATCTTTATAAACTATTCGTGTGGATATCATTCTTGCTTTATCATCTTTATGCTTGTGCTCTCATCGTAAACGTATACTATCTTTAAAACTTTACAGTTTTCATCATCGTTATCACTAAATATACCATTTTTATATAATATTATTGTCATTAATAAAACCACTTTTAAGTTACCAATATCATTAATTACATCCTTATCATTAATATAATTAGCCTATTAAAGTCGTTTTCAACCGAAACAAATTTGGGAACTCGGGGGCTAAGTGCAGGGACCAAATGTGGCAAGTTGCAAAACTAGGGCTGGGTATAAATACCCATATTCCAGCCCTAGCCTTCATTTTCATCTTCTTCGTTATCTTCATCTTCTTCTCCACTTTTTCTCCTCCTCCTTGCACCAAACCGCCCCATTTCTTCGCGTTTTCACCGGCAAGACCTTGGCTACAGCTGAGTCTACTCCATTCTTGCAGGTAGACGACCTTGGTCGTCCCTTTTCTTGCTTGTTTACTTCTGTCCTTTTAGGGTTTCGGGTGCTCGGGGCCAACCCGAGCACATGAGGTCGTGTGGGTGCGTGTGATGTCTTTCTGCGTGTCCTTCTTGTTTGGGTGTGTTTGAAATGTGTTTCTGGAAGTCCTTGTGGTGTGAATCTCGTGCACGGAGCAGCCGAAGGCTGCTCTGCACTTCTGCAGTCGCGATTCTGCTGTTCTCGCGTCTGGGTCTACCGTGCGACTGAGCCGTACGACAGGGTGTGTCGTGCGACTGTGTCTATCGTGCGACTTAGTTGTGCGACTGAGTCGTGCGACTGTGTGTATGTGTGCGATTGAGTCAATGCGGATGAATGTGTGCGATTGTGCGTGTATCGCACGAATGGAGGTTCAGTCGTACGAATGAGGCTGATTCGTACGAATGAAGGTTGATTCGTGCGTGTGGATGTTGAGTCGTGCGATTGGGTGCTGCGTGGTACAACTGAATGCTAAGTCGAACGAATGAAGGTTCAATCGTACGAATGAAGCTGATTCGTACGAATGAGGGTTGATTCGTGCGGATGGAGTGTTGAGTCGTGCGTCTGGTCTTGTCGTCGTTACCACCATAAACTCCGCCTCACAAGAGGACAATGCCACCATAGTTTGCTTTTGGGAGCACCACATAATTGGTGATGTCTCGAAATAAAATATGTGGCCTGTTGTACTCTTTCCATCATCTAGGTCAACATTGTGACTGCTATCGCTATACCCGATGATTTTCATAGACCCTTCAGTGGGAATTTTAATCCATAACTCGCAGTTTCTTTTAAGTACCTTAAAATATGTTTTATTGCCGTGCCATGTGTCTTTCTTGGATTTTGCATGTAGCGACTAACAACTCCTACCGAGTAAGAGAGATCCGGTCAGGTGTGATGTAAATATCGTAAGCATCCTACAAGCCTTCGATAGTCGGTAGCATTAATCTCGGGCTCGTTTTCAGCTTTACATAATTTCGTATAGGGATACATTGGAATTTGAGCGGGGTTACATTCTTGCATCCCAGCTTCCTTGAGTATTTTAAGTGCATAACTTTCTTGATTGACTTTGAGATGCTTTCAAGATAATATGTTAACTTTCCAAGCTATTTCAAATTTGGATGAAATTCCACATTTGAATTCATTTATGATACTTGCACTTGTTCTGGTTACGAGCAAATCATCAACATATACGATTACAATAAGGAGATGTTTTCCACCGGTCTTTCTATAAATGGATTGTTCTTTTGGACACCTTTGGAGCTTCATATGTTTTAGGATCTGATCAAGCTTATTATACCACACCCTTGGAGCTTTTCTCAACCCGTATAAAGCTTTAGAGAGCTTGTATACCTTGTCTTCTTCACCCTTTCTTTCAAAGCCCTCCGGTTGTGTAACGTAAACAATTTCTTTTAACTCACCATGTAGAAACGCCGTTTTTACATCAAAATGATGAATTCTCCAACCATTCGAAGCGGCTAAGGCTATAAGTAACCGAATGGTCTCAATTCGCGCCACGGATGCAAACACTTCATCAAAGTCGATTCTAGGTTATTGTACATAAACCTTTGCGACTAAGCGAGCGTTGTGTTTGTTTATGGATCCATCGGCATTTTTCTTAATCTTGTAGATCCGGACACTTTAAGCTAGTAGGTTTTATTCCATTTGGCTTCTCGACTAAGGTCCACGTCCCATTCTTGTTGATGGACTCAATCTCGGCCTTCATCGCTTTCACCCATTCGTTTGACACTTTGGCTTCTTGATAGCTTGCAGGTTCTTCATTTATAGCTAGAAGAAGCTGTTCACAAGCAACATTAGATAATAAAACATAATCACTAAGGTATCTTGGTTGTACCGTTACTCGATTAGAACGCCAAATCACAAGGCTTAGCCGTGTAATTAACTCCAAAAGGAAAAAGAAGAAAAATTTAGAAAGAGATCGTAATATTTTATTAGTAGAAAATATAATTTCAACAATATTTGATATCCAATATATTCTATTTGTTTAAAAATAACTATACGAAACCAAATCTGAAGAATATGCATACCTGAAGTTTAGATAATGGAATTTGTATAATTTGGGTTTGTGTTTTTCTATTTATTCAAATGTGTCTTTTCGAACCCTCTAGCTTGTTAGGCTACACGAATTGGATGAAGGGCAAATGAGGTTGGGGATCGGAGTTATGTGCTATCAACAAGTGCACTGATGATTGACATGTCCCTCTTGGTACCTCAAAACTCAACCCTGATTAAGGACTAATTCGCAAGACAAACACGCAAGTAACAATAATATTACCATTAAAATATAGTCATTTAGGATTTAAGGTTTTTTTTATAATGTTTTAATCACTAAAATCATTTGGAGATCAACAGGGCCGACGCCAAGGATTTAAGGGCCCGATGGAAATTAGAAAAATAGACTCCAAACGGTGAATGGATGAAAATTCTTTTACTGTTTCTTTAATGAGTTTTAAATTGTTTGTGAGTAATGGATTAATTAGATGAGTTGAATAGTTTAACTCAAATTATAATAATGTAAAATGGACTAATTGATAATGTTTAATATACTAATTTAAAATGTGTAATGGATCAATAATATAGAAATTTTTTAAAATTTGCACATAACGAATCAAGTGGTTCAAATCAGAAAATGTTTACAGACACTCATAACTTTAAGCTTATTTTCCTTCAACAATCTCTTACTAACTGAGAGTTAACGTCTGTTAGTTTTTTTGATGAAATGGAGCTAACTTCGAGTCATTTTTCAACTCTGCCGCCGCCTAACCTCTATTATGTCCTTTTTTCAATGTCTAGCATCCATCGTCACTTGAAATCTACCTTTAACGAATCAAGTGGTTCAAATCAGAAGGTCAAGATTGACGGGTTTTAGGTAGTAGAAGTTCTAGATTGACGGACCTGACAGTTGATTTCAACTTTCTGCTTAGTGTTTTGGTCATATTAAGTAGTCCGCGTCATCAAAAAACTAACGATGTTAACTCTCAGTTAGTAAGGGATCGTTGCAGGAAAATAAACTCAAAGTTGAAAGTGTTCGTAAACATTCCTGAATTGGGATTAATCCCGGCCAATATATAAAAGTTCAGATTTTTAAATTCCAATAACCCTTTATATTAAATACATATAACCTTTTTAAAATTTTTAGGCCCCTTGGGATATTAGGCCTGGACAGTCGCCCCTCTCGACCGTTCCTCGCGCCGGCCCTGGGGATCATATCCTTACAACCTAGTAATTTTAAATCAATTAACATGCCAATAGCAACCGGTTTTGGAGATCATATCCTTACGTGCCTTCCATAAGCTCCATATAGTTGTTAGTATTACTTAATAAATTGCTTTCTCTTACTTTTACTTCGTCTTATATGCTTATGCAATTGCATAACATCTCTGATTTCCAAAATAAAAAACATGGGCTATAATGCACCATTGTGAAGAAGAAAAAAAGAATTGATTATTTTTTATAGTTGATTGTTACTTATAGTTGAAGGATTTTTTTTTGTTATATGGTTTTGAGCAATTTTATATTTTTATATCTTCTCATTCGAAGTTGTAAGATATGGTTTTATAAGAATAAGTTTTGGAAAATGCATGATATTTGTTTGGAAAGTTTATTATGGGTTTTGTTTGTTTTCAATTATTAATGGAAAAAAGCGTGTTTGCTTTTTTAGATACTTTCTGGTTGTATCAATGTGGAGAATTTGGGGTATGTTTTGTGATGCTTTCGATATGAAATGAAACTTGAAGTTAAAAGTGTTTTTTAATATAACTTTAATTATTGATCAAGTTTAAGTTTTTTTATTCAAATGTTTGGATCCAGATCCGGGCCTCTTTGAATCCACTAGTTAGGCTAAAATCATTTCGAGATCATATCCTTATCTGCCTTCCATACTGAATAATTTACTTTTTCCTTCTTTTGATTGTGTTATTCTGCACAATACCATAACATCAGCAGTCATTTCATTATATTCGTCACAAAAGATACACTTCATGGTTTGCTGAACATTCACCCTTTTACCAGCTAAAGACACAAACATGGATACGCAACCCAATTCGGCTTGCCAGGCATGGGAATTAACCTTTTAAGGTACTCAATTATTCTACAGATATTGAAATTTCAGATTCATAGCGTAAAGTTTTTGAATATGTAACAAAAAAGAAGCCAAAGATATCTAAACCCTAAGTCCAACGATCATCTACTAGAGATAATGATGCTGATCAAAGGAAGATAGACAGCTGACGTAATTCTCTTAATTCAACAAGTGTGGAGGGATCATGCTTCCAATGAAATTTTAGGGTAATTACTTCATTAGTTACTTGAATACGGTTGGTAATTGAGCATAGCTTTGATGCTTTAGAACAAGATATGGAACTTGGGACATAAAGGTTTTGGGTCAATCCAATAATCCAACCAAAATAATATATAGGTGATAGTCCTATTTACATTAATCCCCAACTAACAAATCATGAGAAATCTTAAAAGTTTTTTTCATGGTCCTGGGTTTGATATTTGAACAAGGATTACATTCCAACGATCATGAATTATGGTGTATGAACCAAATCACCTTTCTTCAAAGCTTGTGTTCTTCCTCATTGAATCTCCGCCACCATTTAGTAAGCCTTGCGGGATTTGCTTCTTTTGAGGGAACCAAGTCCTTGACCACCATAATCTTTTGCCATCACCACTTTTTGCCATGTAACCTAGCTAATGTTTGTTTTATCAGTGGACCCGCCATAAAGGAAACTCTACGCATTTGTTCGAATCCTTCAAACACTTGATTGGGGGCACAATAGAATGAGATGTAGAATGTAGGTATTGAGTTTTAAACTACTTTAATTCTCGTGATGTATTGCCATACAATAAATAGTTATGTTTGAAAGTTTCAGGAATAGGCTTTTAGTTCTTACTAGGGTCATGTTTGCTATAACCTGTAAACCGAGGTACTTGAAAGGAAATAAACCCATCCTACGATGTAAAAAATCAACCTTAGCTTTAAGTTATTGATCTTGCACGCAAACACCAAATAAACTCAACCTACAATGAGAATTATTCGAAGCTCCAAAACTAGGTTACACTTGAGTATTCTACGGAGATTAAAAGCATTCAAATTCAATCAATCTCAAGTAAAGACAACATCATCAGTAAATAAAAAGTGGGATAGCATCGGTTAGTTAGTAGCAATAGGAATCCCAAAGAGTACAATGTTGTTTGATAATACCATTGTGTTCCACTATGGGGATGATGAACAAAAATGTTGACAGTGGATCGCTTTGTCTCTAGCCCTAACAAGAAGAGAATTCTTGGGTATCGAGGCACGAGTAACACATAACAAAGTTGAGAACAAATTCCTCCATTTGACAAGGAAATTCATGTGTGACATAATTAAATCCAAGTAACCTAGAGAGTCAAATGTTTTCTCTACGTCAACTATAAAACTCATTCATTTCTTTTTCAGTTTGCCCCACTAAGAAATCATTTTATCAAGGAAGATCGCTCTTCAGAAATAAACCATTTTTAGGATTAATGCAAGGATTGAAGTACACTCATGAGAAATGGACTCGGTAGAATAGAATTCATGCAAAAGTGTTGGGTGCTTTTTTTTGTTTTTTTTTTTTTTTTTTTTTTAAATTTATCAAACGAAAAAGTACATCCATTGTATTTACTATTTAGGTATACATTAGATATTAGATAAAGAATGAAATCGAAAATGACTAAAAAAAGTGATAACCATTTTTTTGTAATTTAGTGCTACAATTAATGGCTTTGAAAAGGAGTAGATTTTTTTGACAGGCTTGAAAAGGAATAGGTGGAAAACGACTTACCAATCGGGCAAGCTTTATTGATAGCTTTTAATGTATTTTATTAAAATCTATTTCTATACACATTTTATTTACATATCTTTTATCAATAAAATATGTTTGAAACTTGAAAGGTAAAACTTTTAATACTTTCACTATTGATTCTATGATGAACATCTATAAGAATAACTCGAATAATATTTAATATAAATAGGATATTCGACATCACAAATTTCGTAAACGTTACATGTAAAAGATTATTTTACTGAAATGCATACAAAGGGGTTTGGCTTGATCACCATCAAATTCAATTTATGTTGTTGTCAGTTTACCTTTTTCTTCACTAGCTACGTGCTATCAGACCATCTCCAATAGAGATGTTTTTTTTTTGTGTTTTTAAGTAGAGAGAAATTAGGAGTGTTCATCGGATCGGATAACAGATTATTCGGATTTTAATTTTCAGGACCCTATTTGAAATCCGATCTGATCCGAATAAGGATATTTCTATCCGATCCGAATAACAGATTATAAGGATATATCCGAATAATCCGAATTTACCCGAATAATCCGAATAAACCAAATAACAATATTTTCTACTTTTTTGTTTTTATATATTTTTTGATTAATTTTTTATTCTTAACATTTTATAAATTTAAAATAACAATAAAATATATAAAACTAGAAAATGAAAAGTTGGCGTGAACACAAAATTGAAAGAAAATAGGTGATTGTATAGAACCCGAATATTAAAATTTATTATTGAAAATGATATTCGATTATTACAAAATTGTTTAGGATTAGAGGACTAAAATATGTCAAGATTCTTGAGTATTGAGTTGAAAACATAATAGATAGTTAGTAATAAGTATTAGGCTAGAAAAATAATTGATTTCTTATTCGGATTATTCGAAAGAGGACATGCGGCGGTCGTTGCCACCATAAACTCCGCCTCACAAGAGGACAATGCCATCGTAGTTTGCTTTTGGGAGCACCACATAATTGGTGATGTCCCGAAATAAAATATGTGGCCTGTTGTACTCTTTCCATCATCTAGGTCAACATTGTAACTGCTATCGCTATACCTGATGATTTTCATAGACCCGTTCAGTGGGAGTTTTAATCCATAACTCGCAGTTTCTTTTAAGTACCTTAAAAATATGTTTTATTGCCGTGCCATGTGTCTTTCTTGGATTTTGCATGTAGCGACTAACAACTCCTACCGAGTAAGAGAGATCCGGTCAGGTGTGATGTAAATATCGTAAGCATCCTACAAGCCTTCGGTAGTCGGTAGCATTAATCTCGGGCTCGTTTTCAGCTATACATAATTTCGTATAGGGATCCATTGGAATTTGAGCGGGGTTACATCTTGCATCCCAGCTTCCTTGAGTATTTTAAGTGCATAACTTTCTTGATTGACTTTGAGATGCTTCAATTTCAAGATAATATGTTAACTTTCCAAGATTCGACATTTCAAATTTGAATGACATTTCACATTTGAATTCATTTATGATATTTGCACTTGTTCTGGTTACGAGCAAATCATCAACATATACGACTACAATAAGGAGATGTTTTCCACCGGTCTTTCTATAAATGGATTGTTCTTTTGCACACCTTTGGAACTTCATCTGTTTTAGGATCTGATCAAGCTTATTATACCACACCCTTGGAGCTTGTCTCAAACTGTATAAAGTTTTAGAGAGCTTGTATACCTTGTCTTTTTCACCCTTTCTTTCAAAGCTTTCCGGTTGTGTAACATAAACAATTTCTTTTAACTCACCATGTAGAAACGCCGCTTTTACATCAAAATGATGAATTTTCCAACCATTCAAAGCGGCTAAGGCTATAAGTAACCGAATGGTCTCAATTCGCGCCACGGGTGCAAAAACTTCATCAAAGTCGATTCTAGGTTAAGGCTATAAGTAACCGAATGGTCTCAATTCGCGCCACGGGTGCAAAAACTTCATCAAAGTCGATTCTAGGTTATTATACATAACCCTTTGCGTCTAAGCGAGCGTTGTTTATGGATCCATCAGCATTTTTCTTAATCTTGTAGATCCGGACACTTCAAGCTAATAGGTTTTATTCTATTTGGCTTCTCGACTAAAGTCCACGTCCCATTCTTGTTGATGGACTCAATCTTGGCCTTCATCGCTTTCACCCATTCGTTTGACACTTTGGCTTCTTGATAGCTTGCAGGTTCTTCATTTATAGCTAGAAGAAGCTGTTCACAAGCAACATTAGATAATAAAACATAATCACTAAGGTATCTTGGTTGTATCGTTACTCGATCAGAACGCCTTAGGATATGTTCGGAGGCTAATGCAGGACTGTTTTGGTCCGGGAAAGTAGACCGAAAAATCTAGATTGGCTGGGCACAACTATGGGTTGTTGCTTCCTCCTGGACCGGACCCGTTTGGGCTGCTTTTTTGTGGCCCTGTCGAAGGCTTCTGTTGACCTTAAACAGTCCCTAAGGGACTGCTGTTTTGATACCCTGTGGAGGGGTTGTTTTAGGCTCCAGAATGGATGCTTTCTGCTGCACAATGTGGCCCGTGGTTGGAGTTTTTAACTTTAGTTGCGGGTTGTCCAACCGTCACTGGTCCGGTACCCATATCAATACTCCCTCCTCCCAAACCATGGAGAACATACCCGTCTCACTTTCTTGCTTCTCTCCCAATTCCACCCGATCCTTTCATTGAAGACAACATCACGACTTACTACTATCTTCCGAGTTTTTGGGTTATAGAGGCAATATGCTTTAGAACCCAGCTCGGTTACAAGATTAATAAGGGGTTTGGATCGATCGTCAAGTTTCTTTAACCCAGTCTTTTTTCCTTTGCGTATGCCATGCAACCGAACACCTTCATATGTTCAAGATTCGGTTTTTTGTTTTTGAACTTCTCGAAAGGGGTTTGGTTTTTAAGGGCTCTTGTTGGTACTCGATTAATTATATAATTAGAGTGGTGCACGGCTTCTCCCCATAAATAATTTGGTACCTTCATGGCTTTTAATACACTTCTTGTCATCTACATTAAGGTTCGGTTATGACGTTCCACCACGCCATTTTGTTAGGGCGAGTATGGAGCCGTTAGGTGACGAATGATTCCATTATCTTCACCATAATTTTGAAATTCGCTTGATGTGAACTCTCTCCCCGTATCGGTTTCGAAGGTTTTAATCATCATTCCGGTCTTCTTGTCGACTAAATCTTTAAACTTTTTAAACTTTTCAAACGTCTCGCTTTTCTCCTTTAGTAAACAAGACCACATGTAACGTGAAAAATCATTAATCAACTCGAAAATATACTTGTTACCTCTGGTAGATGTAGGAGAAATCGGGCCACATAAGTCACCATGTACTAACTCTAATACACGAGATGCCTGATAGGATGTCGCCAGTGGGAATGGTTGTCTAGTTTGTTTTCCAACGAGACAAGATTCATACAATTAATTCTCGTGCTCGATTTTTGGTAACCCATGAACCATATCCTTCTTTGCTATCACTTTTATCGTGTCGAAGTTAACATGCCCAAGTCTTGCATGCCAACGCCATGCATCGTCATCTACCTTGGCTTGTAAACAAACTGGCTTACCCATATTTAAGTGTATTTTGTAAAGCTAGTTGGGTGATCATGTTATTTTCATCAAGAGTTTCCCGGAGACATCATGCATAGTGAGATAGTTTTTATTGATCCTTATGTCACACCCGGATCCGATCGCTTGCCCGATATTCATTATATTGCTTTTGAGACCCGATACATAATAGACTTCAGTTAATAAGTTTTGTTCACCCGACTTATCTTGAAAAAGAATAGATCACTTTCCTTTGATCTCCACGCATGAGCCATCTCCCAAACTTAATTTTTCCGGTTATCTTCTCGTTTAGCTTCAAAAAATATGATCGATTCCCAGTCATGTGATTGTTTGCACCATTATTTAAATACCAAACATTGTTCTCTATCAGCTCGATTTCGAACCTTTTTGTCGTTAGATTTTATTCGTTTAGGAAAACCACTTCATGCATGAATTCACTATTAACTTCTTGTGTTTCCGTTAGATTTGACTCGTGCATCTTTTGGGTTCTTTCGGGGCACATAGATGCGCAGTGTCCCGGTTTATCACAACGATAGCAAATAACTTTGTAGCGGTCCTTCTTTGTCTTATCTTTTCCTCAATTTTTGTTAAGTTTTCTCGGGATTAAGTGTGGTTTGGTCTTGGCTATTGGCTTGGCCTCGACCCCTTTATCGAGTACTTCGACATCTTCCTCTTGATCCATCGTTATTCTTGCGTGCATTAGAAGATTCACCATTAGAAAACAACAGTTTACCTTGAGACCCTGATTGGATTTCTTCTTCCCGAATCTGTTCTTCATACGCCTTTAATCACCCCACGGCTTCTTCAAATCCGGTTTTGTTGAGATCTAACACTTGCTCGAGCGACGCAACTATGTGAATATACTTGGATCTTGGAAGGCCTTTTAGAAACCTTTTAACTAGTTTGGTTTCATTGATGTCTTCTCCTAGGGAGGCGGACTTAGATGTCAATCTTGAAAGCTTACCGACAAAGTCATTAATAGTATCCATCTCCCTCATCTTCAGGTTGTCAAAATCGACGGCTTGGGTTTGGAGATGGATCACTCTAACCCTATCGGCACCAAGATGACGGGATTTGATCGCCTCCCAAATACCTTTCGCGGTGCCTTGGTTGCCCACTTACATGATAAGGTTTTCCGGTATAGACTGAAATAGAAGGGCAATTGCCACGTCATTTTTCTCTGCCTCAGTGATGCTCGGTTCTACCGTCTCCCATACCTTGTGTACACATAACACAACCTTCATCCTCATAGCCCTTACGGTATAGTTCGTGGAAGTTAACATCGGACACTGAACAAACGTTGGTCCGATTTCCTTTCCTTTTGGTGTCAGGGTAGAAGGGTTAGCCATCTTCTTTTTGCGATGGTAGGTAATAATGGAAGCAATGATCAAACACTTATTTGATCGAGTAATCTGCAGCAGCGTTTCACCTTGATTGAGTGGGTCCCGTGACCAATAGATGCTAAAGACTTGATCGCCGTGGAGCAGCCCTTTGAATCTTGGCTATACTCGAGCGAGTGGGGAAAAGAAAGGCAACTTCCTCTCGTTTTCTTTTGCTACGGGTTCTTTAATTAATCGGTTGGGTCTTGAACGTGGCTCTGATACCAATTCAAATCCCAAGTTTAACATGAATAATCAAAGAAAGAAAACACACAATTTCAAGTAAACTCACTTTTATTACAATTGAAAAATATAACTCAAAAAACCAACTACAATAACTCTCTATCTTTCTACCCTTTGAACTTGGTTAGTATTTATAGGAGAACCTAATCTTTGGCAAGCAAGTAACTTAACCCACTATGACTCTTTATTTAAACATAATGGATAACCAAATAATATTTAGTGATAATTATCTTCAATGAATGATAGTTATCTTAATTCAAACCCTGATCCCAAACCAACTTGTTTGGAGGGTCGGCCCACGCCTTTGGGCCCTTCACAAGAATCGGAAATTAGCTTTCAAAAACTATAAAAATAAAACAAAATGGAAAGTACACGTAAAATCGTTGCACCACACACGTAAAAAGTAAAACATTTAAAACAATCACTAAGTCAATTTAGGACCCGCAAGTTGCGACGAGGCCGTTAAACGGGAAAAAATAGGCGTAACAAAGTTGAACCATACACACACGTTACGACGTGATAACTCTCAAAATTTAGACCGGAATGTAAAACGAAAAAATTATAAAAGATTAAAAGTATAGGGGAAAAAAGTTGAAAGTGAAAATTATAGGAGTTAAATTGTACAAGTATTGGGTTTAAAATTATATATGCATAAAAATATGTACACATAAACTTGGTAATTAGAATAAATATACACACACACACACACACACACACACACACACACACACACACACACACATATATATATATATATATATATATATATATATATATATATATATATATATATATATATATATATATATATATATATATATATATATATATATATATATATATATATATATATATATATATATATATATATATGTCACACCCCCGCAAAAAGCGGAAACATGGGGATGTAATGAGACGGGATCGTCATAACACATGGTAGAAAATAGAGATGCAATAAAATTAATGATGACAAAGCGTGTCATGATGACACCGACACCCGACACAAAGGAGACTTGTGTCGTGTTTAGTTAATATTCACGACAACATAGCCATAAGCATAACATGATAAATGGTTCATGAAATCAAATGAAGTTAACATTGTAATATGATTCCCACAACCCGGGAGCAAATATCAAAAGAATGAAGTTGTTTAATCAGACTACAATATTGTTTGTCAAATATGTTTAGTCTCAAAATCCTAGGGTCTCTACTAAGGCAGCACACCTAGATCTTCAATTAGCATTGTCACCTGAAAAGATATGCTCAAAATGGTCAACAAAATTGTTGGTGAGCTCGCAAGTTTAAATAGTAAATAAGTAATAGATGTTGTATAGTAAATGTTGTGGAATACCGTGTATACAGTTATAAGTAAGCAAAATCACATGACAATGAGCTTTACAACCAAACCTAATGATGTACACACAGAATCTTGTCGGAATATATTCACCCAAGGGCCCGTTCCTGGCCACTGTTGGTACCAACTAGTATACCAACAGACAAGGGTGGGGGTGTCAACCCACTAGTACTACCAATACCTATCCGTCGGTTCCCACACTGGAATTAAATGGTTGCAAAGAAAGTACCACACAACAAACTCAAGCATGTATCAGATAAGTACTCACAAAACAGTAACACGTTGATTCCAAGTATGTAAATTGTATGTAAGTTGTACAGCATAGAAAATGGGTGAGCATACTTTTCCCCATGTTTGTAAATGTTTGAAGTATTGTGTAAGCATAAAAAGGGGCCATGAAACTCACATGTTAGGTGGTAAGTATGGATAATCAAAGTTTACAAATGTTGTATGCAGTAAACGGCCAAACACCTATTGACAGTTATTGTTAAGCATTAATGATATGTATAAAGCAAGTAGTAACGTTCGGTCGGTTCGGGTGGTATCGGTTCGGTCGCGTGTAACACACACAAGCAGACATACGCATTAGATCCTATGTAGATCCAAGTACCAGAAATCGTCACCATTGCCGACGATATTTGTGTAAAAGTTCCATCGTTATTAGAGAAGTACTTGGTGAATATTAGTAGTTACGAATCGGTTGTTGATAATTGTAAAATGTTAAGTTGATTTGATTTGGAATAACATGAGTAAGTTTTATAGCGTTAACTTTAACATTGTCATTAGCAATGACAACCGTGTCGATGTCACCTTAACATCACACGACATACACACACCACACACAAGAAGTAATTCACACACAGCAACTTCAGTCGCACGACAGGACCAGACGCACGACTCAACACTCCATCTGCACGAATCAACCCTCATTCGTACGAATCAGCTTCATTCGTACGATTGAACCTTCATTCGTGCGACTCAGCATTCAGTCGTACCACACAGCACCCAATCGCACACATACATTCGGTCGCATTAACTCAATCGCACGCATTCATTCATCCGCAGGACTCAATCGCACGCATACACACAGTCGCACGACACACCCAGTCGCACAACTCAGTCGCACGATAGACACAATCGCATGACCCAGTCGCACGACTCACCCAGTCGCACGGCTCAGTCGCACGGTAGACCCAGTCGCACGGCTCAGTCGCACGGCAGACCCAGTCGCCAGAACAACAGAATCGCGACTGCAGAAGTGCAGAGCAGCCTTCGGCTGCTCCGTGCACGAGATTCACATCACAAGCACTTCCAGAAACACATTTTGCACACACCCAAACAAGAAGAAACGCAGAAGGACATCACACGCACCCACACGACCTCATGTGCTTGGGTTGGCCCCGAGCACCCGAAACCCTAAAAGGACAGCAGTAAATAAGCAAGAAAAGGGACGACCAAGGTCGTCTACCTGCAAGAATGGAGTAGACTCAGCTGTAGCCGAGGTCTTGCCGGTGAAACGCGAAGAAATGGGGCGGTTTGGTGCAAGGAGGAGGAGAAAAGTGAAGAAGAAGAAGAAGATGAAGAGGAAGAAGGTGAAATGGAGGCTAGGGCTGGAATATGGGTATTTATACCCAGCCCTAGTTTCGCAAAATGTCACATTTGATCCCTGCACTTAGCCCCCGAGTTCCCAAATTTGTTTCGGTTGCAAACGACTTAAATAGGCTAGTTATACTAATGATAAAAATGTAATTAATGATATTGGTAACTTAAAAATGGTTTTATTAATGACAATAGTTTTATAAAAAAATGGTATATTTAGTGATAACGATGACGATAATTGCAAAAGTTTTAAGGATTGAAACGTTAACGATAAAACACAAGTGTAAAGGATGATAAAGCAAGTATAATATCCACACAAATAGTTTATAAAGATGAGAAATGAACGAGCGAAGAAAAGTTAATGGAATCCATGTAAATTGACGGACCTTTTGGTGACGGATGTCACAATATATATATATATATATATATATATATATATATATATATATATATATATATATATATATATATATATATATATATATATATATATATATATATATATATATATATATATATATAATTGGTAATGAAGTTATGTAATTCTTTGTTTCTAGTGCATTTTTCGTAGTTACGATGAAATCACATGATTATTTTTATAATAGTGATGTACATGTATATTTTTGCACCCCAAACCACCTATATTTTTATAAAAACATGAAAGTGTGTAGGGTAAAGTTCATTTGTTAACCCTTGTTTATTGTGACAACCCTTTAAAACTAATGTAACAAACATTTACACCATAAGTATGTTGTATAACTAACTTTTTAATCGTTTGATGTAATGATTTTCCCCCAATTTTGAAAATTCTCTCCCTTTTTAGAAAAACTTAACGCTTACGCTTGAGCTAATGTGTAGTTGAACTAATGTATGTAAGTTTAATCTAATGTATTTATATTTAGGCTAATTTGTGTATGCTTGGGCTAATATATGTATATCTGATGTTGGTTGTACGTATTGATATGTCTGTAACATCCACTCATTTTCAAACTATAAACCCGAACTCATTTTGAACTTTCATACAACAAGAAGTTTCATTTTGAATTTCAAATGAAATATATGTGTTATTTAATCAATATTATGAATTGTATCTAATTTTCATTTATTGAAGTATTTAATCAATTTATAATAATTTTATAACTCGTAAAATAAATTTTATAAAATTATAAAGTTTTATTTATCAACTATAAGATTTTAGCCATTCAATAAATGAATTACAAAATTTTACAAAATATATAATGATTGTAAGGTTTATAAATTAATAATTTAGTTTATTATGCAAAACTTAAGTATTATAGGTAAAGGGATTAAATTGTAATTTTTGAAAGTTAATTAAACACTTTATGCATAAATTAATAAACTATGAAAACTACAAAGGCCAAATCTGTAAATTTGTTATAAACCCAACCCCAACCACCGTCGACACCCTCCCATCTCCGGCCACTTCTTCGGCCAACCTCCGGTGAGCCTCACACACCCAAAACAGTTGATTAAAACGCAGTTAAACCATCTTAAACCTCTCTTGAACCCATTTTGCAGGAACGTTAAAGGGTATGCACTTACAACACAACAACACAATGAGGAGAGTTACTTAGAACACTTAACAGATCAAATAGGGAACTGGTTAACTTTTAGTGAAAGATGCTAAGAACACAAGTAAAGATGAGACATAACAAGATTGCAAACAACACAAGTAATTGGTTTTCAAGAATGTTGTATATTGCTTCTCAAGTTCTATTACAAATGTTACAAAGCATACTTAGAAAGTTACAAGTACTTGAGATACATATACTACATCCTACAGCCGGCCATACTTTGAATGCCAGCTGGATACATAAGACTAGACAACTACAAAATCAAATGTAGAGTCAAAAGACAGATTGCCTTTTGACTAGTGACTATGACATGCCATAACTCACATCCTAATATATTACAAAAGGATAAAAGTACATAAAGTATAAAGCACAGACTCAAGACCTCAATGTACAGTTACTAAAAACATGGATCTTTTCACTAACTCATGTAAGTTGGTGACTATACAGAGTTGCAGCGGAAAGGTGGTCCAGCTTTATGGTAAAGTACATCAGATAAAAGCATGTCTCTAAAAGTCTTCGGAAGAAATCTGTCTTCACTCTTTGGCTTCGGAAGACTTTGTCTTTGAAGCTTCGGAAGACTTCACTTTTGGTTTCGGAAGATGTTGGTCTTGGCTTCGGAAGATTTTACACTTAGAATATTTCTAGTGCAATGTGTAAAACTTCCGAAGCATTTCTACTTATGTTCTTCAGTGCATGCATATAGAGAGACTTTGGATGTTTTGGTTGCATCAGACTTATAGGAATCCTTACAAACTTATACGTTTCGAACCAAAGACCCGTTTTAATTCGAATAAATTGGCTGTTATCATGACCAAACTCGAAATCGAACCCACATTTATAACATTGAAACCATCTGACTTGAAACGGATTCAATCGAGCTTTATAATTGAGGGCAAACAATGAATTCGATCCCTTGAATCTATACTAACCTCTAAATTCATCTACAAAACACCCAAACACCTCCGTCGATCATCACCATTTAATCGAACCTGCAACTCAACCAAATTCCGTCTTCTGAGCAGCATAAATCCAAATTGATAAAGGGTTTCTGGTTGAATTCACTCTCAGAATCATCACACGAAATTAATTTGATTAGCATCATCATTTGCATTTCGAATCAACTTCAACTTTGTTGTGACTTGCTTCTATCTTGTTAATCATTCATCCGATCAAATCAGGTAAATTCAGGACACACACACACACTTGATTTATGGTGGGGAACGAAAGCCCTATACTTAATTCGATTATCAACATCGTTTTCTTGTCCAATTGAATCAATCTATAATTAGGGTTTATATGGATTTGGGGGAAATATCTAATTAATGTTTTTAAGATTTCAACTCGGCTTTTTATCAGATCATGAGCTTCTGCCCAACTGGTAAACCACACGATTCGCCCAAAGAGGACTCGGGTTCGACCCCGGTCCATCGCAGATTATTTTTAAACAATTATTTTAATCATTTTTAAATTCTATAAATTTCTAAAATTTTATTAAATCAAAATAAAAATAATTTTCTTTACTACATTTATTTTAGAAATTATTAATTAATTTTTGAAAATTTTAAAGGTAATACTTTTATATTTTATTATCTTTTAAAGAATATAAATATTATAAAAACTATAATAACTCATTTATAAGTCTAAATTTTATAAATCCTTTAAATAGTTAAATATTTAATTAATCATTTTAAACAAGTTATTTCATAACTAATTATTGAAATTAAATATTTCATTATAGTTAATAAATTCATTTCACTAATTATTCATTATTTTCAAATTGAATTATTCAATCAATTTATTTTTTTAATCAAGTTATTACATTTTATTGGAATCCCAAATCCCAATTGAAAACCCTAATCGACGTCTATTCTTTAAATCACTATTTAATGTAGGACACATTTCCTTATGTTAACCGTAAAGAAAACCCTTGGTGTCTATTCTTCACATTGTAGAATTTAAATCATTCACATATATCAACATAAGTATTCATTGCCCATTTTTATATTTTATATTTTGGGGAAATCATGAGATTCAATATTCAATTATTGTTATTTATTATTATTTTATTTTATTCTAAATTCAATTCAAGACATACTATGTTATTACTTGCAATTATGTGTTCATAGTTAGATAAACTTGATAATACAATCATTAATTCATACAACTACGATAACAATTATAGATCTATTGGTTTGACAAACCCACCCCATTTGTTAGTCGCGTGGTGATTGGAACCGGAATCATTCATTCTATAAGGCTTCTTCTGCGGACCAAGTCAAGTCAATCATTAGGTTTGATTGTGTTGGTTTGTCTTTTATGTTACACTATTGCATTATAAGTCTTGACATTGCCATGTGAATTGAATTGTTTTCAATCTATTTAACCAATCTATATATGTATTCAAACCTGTGCTTACTCACCGGTTAATTCGTTAGCTGATCCGTTACTTTTTCACATGATTTCAGGAATGAAGATTAGTGGACTTCTAAATGCTTACTTAGGATTTGGACTTAGTCAAAGTTAAAGACAAATTTTATTATGTTGTTAGTTGATTGTATTGTATTGATTGATTAGTATTATTCAATAAAATGACATTTAATATTATTTTAACTTATTTAATTTCATGTGCTATGAACAATCGATTCATTTTGTCCGCCCCGATGATTCCGCCGTCGGTCGGGGTTTGACAATGTCGACTTACACAAACGAATGCATAGAACATCCACATATGTAATTGCACTAAGTTTATCCTTGGAGGAGACGTTTTTACAGTTGACATATCCAAATAATAGGTATGCTATAAAGACAATCAAACTATTAAACAAGATGGGGTTTCGTCTTACATTGTCTTTTTCTTCGAATGATGGAGTTCAAACCTCTTGGAAAGGAATGATGTGAGGTTTAACTTGTTTATAGCCATGGTTTCACACCTACTTATAAAATCTAGTGGAACCATGATGTAAACACGTACCGGCCCTACGACTTAACATTCGATTTAGGATTACAATCCACTAGAAATTATGCTAATAGTTGCACTCAAAAAGTGATAGACTACATTGTCTATAAGAGAAAGAACTTAACCGAAAGCGAAGAGATATATTGACACGTTACAAGATTTTGACGATTACTTGTGCGATGGGTGACAAAATTACTCAAAGATATAAGCTATAAGAAAACTGTTGAATTAGAAAGAATCATGATAATACACCTAAGCCATCATCAAATATATACTACCAGACCGGGAAAAGTACATGTTAACTTCTATGAGACGCATAAGAATTTGAAAAACGTTTCACTAAAAAATAAAGAATTCATGTTTCCAAAAACTAGTGCTTATTATTTTATATGAATGATTTCAAACTGACCTATTATCATGTGTGGTGGATATCGTTACAAGCCAAGTGACAAGGTCCCTAGTTTGATCTTGATTTACATGTCGATCACAAAATGACCATTTGGTGGTTTGGCCCAAGTTACCGGACACAAAATCCATCATTCAGAGCCCAACTATCAACTATTTTCCCCAAGTTTAGCAACCATTATTAATATGTTTCCTTTTATTTGTAAAATTACATGCTATTTTAATTTGTAAGTAGGCACTCAATTTTAATTTGTAAGTAGGCTCAGCTTCGTATAATAATTTCGGTACTTAACAATCTAAAGATTTTGTTTTGTTTGTTTTTCCATCGCACACATTTTTTATCAACAATCTAATATTTTGTCACAAATTACAATCACTGACTGTAAAAAAATAGTATAATGTGATAACTAGTTATCATCCATGCAAGTACCATGAACATATATGCGTAATGATTTATGACAACCGTATGAAGTGTCACTAATCACCATTGTCGCCTAAGGTCACATTCCGACCTTGCATCGACCCTAAAATGCTATGTTGACAAGTCACTTTTAGCGATGACAAACTAATTTGCTTTTGTGTTTCTAGTACTATTCCATACACAAATGATTATGTTTTATCATATACTTGAAAAAGGGAATATTATCAAATTGGTTAAAGTTGACCACTATTTTATACCAAAAAAGGTCATGATATTTTAGCCTACAAGTCCCATGGTCATGCATGATCCAATCAATCTTGGCCGTCCATTTCACGCATTTTTAGCCTAAAGGCTACAAGCTAAGTTAGCGCGTCCAGTATTGAGTTAAAGGAAATCACACACGTGCGGATTCTAGGACATGCCACATGTAAAGTTATAGGTTAAGCTAGCTCACACTCAGCTTGTATCAACCTCCAGGCTTAGCCGAAGCTGGGGGGGGGGGGGTTGACATATAGTGCTAAACAACTATACAATAATTGATTGTTGTTATATATTATGGATTCTAATATTTCAGTTTTAAACAATTACCCATTACTATCCAGATTTACTATCAAGGTTGTCACCTCCGCCTAGCGTTACAAGCCTGCTAAACCTGTCCCAGGGTCATCAAACCTAGTTATTAGCTGACCTTAAAACATACATATTGGCTTAGCTTGAAACTTAGATGTCGGCTGACCCTAGAAGTCTATAGTATGGGCTAAGCCTGTAAAAATCTGGGCTTAAGCCTACAATTGTAGGATTAGCTAAGGCTTAGCCTACAAGTCAGCTAATCTAAAAGTTGCAACTCATGTCATCTCCCTTTAGCGTCTGCTAAGCTGAAAACCTTTAAAAAGTTATCAAGTAAATAAGCCTGAATGCTTACATGTGATACAGACTGGCTATGGGCCATCTCAGCCTATAACTTTACACATGGCATATCCCAGATTCCGCCATGCGTAGAATTTTCTTTATTTGAGTGCCCTACACGCCAACTTGAAAGACTGAAATTGGTTGGATCCTGCATGACACTAGGACTTAGCTAAAAAATCTTGACCATTTTGTTTAAAAAATTAGTTGACATTTACCAACTTGGTAAAATTCCTTATATCCACCAAATTGAGTTTATTAAAAGTTTAAGATTTACTTGAGTCAATCTAAAACATACCTTTGATCATCATCACGTGGATTAAAAAATCATATACAACATTAGGTCTAGTTGTTTATCTAACAATGTTCATAATGATGGAATCGGAACTTCTTAGTCAAAAGGTTATCGTAAGGTTATCTTTTTTATAAGTATAGGGTTCAACTAATGTTTTATTAGAAAAATATGTCAACTTTTATAATGTTAAAAACTAACAAATTCGGGAGACATGGGTGAGCAGACCCTTTCGACCCTCCTCTGGTCCCGTTGGATCATTACTTAGACCAGAAGTGGGACAATGTGGACGCCCTTGGACCAATGTGAGATCCGTAACGATGGATGGGTCGAAGAACATGAGAGGGGAGGGAGAGAGGTTGAGGAGCGAGAGTCACACTCGTAGGATTTGGAGGAGAGATGGTGACGTCGTCACCATTTCCTTCGAGAAGGTCTAATTTCTTTTTTTTTTTTATCGAAGAGACTTGAGGGAAGATATGATATGATTGATCCAGGTTGTATATCAGACGTGGGTTGTTCACTGAATATACCCAGATGCATCAACGTGAGACCCTGTCTGTATTTTTCAAACAATAACAATATAAATATCAATAAAATCGTCTTTTATTTCATTAACTACTTTCTTGCTCCCCTTCAACACCACACAACATGGTTTTCACTAAACCATATTTAAAATTAAATTAAACTAGTAATTATAATTGCAATGTAAGTTTGTTAATTTGACTTAATTAGTATACTTTAATATTTATTAGTATACTTCAGGAAGTGACATAAAGAGAGAATCAATCAAGATTTTAATAATTCTCTGCATGATGCATGCATCTGCTATTTCTCACGTCATATAAAATTTTTTAATGCATGATGCATCCAATATTTTGATCATGCATAAGTCTCTCTATTTGGGTTATTTATAATAGTCTTAGGTTTCTTGTTGAACAAGTCATGATTCTTGATTGACTTTGTTCATTGTTTTACATTTATACAAAGAAGCATTCCTAACCAAGACTTTTTCATGCAAACTTCCAATATAAAACCTACATTCTTTTATTGACTCGTTGCATATGTTAATGTTATGTCTGATTCAACGAATAAGTACGGATGTGGCGTACTTAATGCTGTTTTCGGTCGAAGGCCAAGACGATCAGCGTCCACAGGCTCGCTGCAGCCTACTGTCAATGAGCCCGACTTCCCTAAAACTACAAGCAACCACAAGCCTGATGCAAGGAGACGAAAAGGGTCATACGATGCATCAATCGATTATTCATCGAGCACAGAAAAATCACAGATTAAAGCAGACCAAATTGTTGATACGCCTTTACAAAATCAAAGAATAAAAGCCACCCCACCATTGTATGTTCAGCCTCAACGTCAACAGCAACAAGTTAGAAAGAGTGCACCTGATGGTAAGGCAGGATCAGGAGGGGCGAAAATCGGACAAAATGGTCAGCAAAAGTTTCAAAGTTATGGTGGAAACAAGAAGGTGCTCAAAGGGTCAAATGGGATATCAGGAGAACTTGAAGCCATAATTGATGATAATCAGCGGTTAAACTATGCTGGTAACATGAAGGTGTATGGTAATCTGGGTAACTTGCGGCAAGCGAACTCAAAAACTGTTGATAATTATCCAAATGGGATGGGCAACATAAGTAGGAAAGCAAGCAAACAGTCTCAGAAACCGGCGAATCCAACATCTTATTGTAGAGCTCTGTCTACAAGAATGGATCCTGAGCAGTTGAAGATCATGGGTAACGAAGATTATAAAAACGGGCGATTTGCAGAAGCTTTGGCTCTCTATGATGCTGCAATTTCAATTGATCCCGAAAAGGCATCATACAGAAGCAACAAAAGTGCGGCGCTAACCAGTTTGGGGAGGCTGTTAGAAGCAGTGTTTGAAGCTAGAGAAGCAATCAGAATAGAACCATTCTATCAAAGGGCTCACAGCCGTTTAGCCACATTATATCTCAGGTCATTATGCATCATAACTCTTTGTTCTTACACCACAACAGATGCACACACTTTTTATTATAAGTTTGACATCAGTTATTTGCTTTTGAATTTGCAAATCCACGGGCAAATAGTACATTTAATTTGTAGTGTTAGTTATGCCTTTCTGAGTAAAACTCAAGTGCGATTGCAGATTAGGAGACGCAGACAAAACAATGCGCCATTATAAGCAGGCTGGCTCAGAAGCAGAGGTTAACCTGATCACAAAAGCCCAAAGTGTTCAGGTGCACCTTAGCAGGTGCAACGAGGCAAAGAAGCGAAGAGATTGGAATACATTGCTAAAGGAGACCGATCTAGCCATATCAGCTGGTGCAGATTCTGCACTCCAGGTAACTATATTAGTCTCTGAGGAATATTACCTCTATCTCATGAGATATATTACAGATGAGCTTCAAAAGTTAATATTGGGTGTGTTCTTATATATTGACAATATTTAGATATATACCTTGAAAGCCGAGGGATTGTTGAAGTTGCATAGGCATCATGAAGCAGATCAAGTACTAGGCAATGCGCCGAAGTTTGAAATAGATGACTGTACCAAGTTTTATGGTCCGATCATCCACGCTAATATGCTTCTTATACGCGCTCAAGTAGATCTTGCAGCGGGCAGGTACATTTTTGGGAACATAATTCTCTACATTTATCTTTCCCATTGCCTGTTACAAATGACTGGTATTGTTATAAGTTTTTACATAAGCTTTCTTCAATTCATCAACTGACTAATATACGCTTTGTGCTCACTGAACATAATATTGCAACCGACAGGTTGGAAAATGCGATGGAGGTGGCTCAAATGGCAGCAAAGATGGACGCGAACAATAAAGATGTAAACTTTATGGTGCATAAAACAAGGGTAGTGATGGGTGCCAGATCCAAGGGAAATGACTTGTTCAAGGCTGCAAAATACTATGAGGCATGTGTTGCGTATGGGGAGGGACTTGACCATGACCATTTCAATGCATTGTTGTTGTGCAATCGCGCTGCTTGTCGAAGCAAGCTTGGTCAGTTTGAGAAAGCCATTGAGGACTGCACCATGGCCTTGAGTATCCGTCCCACTTATAGCAAAGCTCGACTTCGTAGAGCAGACTGCAATGCTAAGGTGAACCACCTGCATATGTTTCCATTATTGTCATAAAGACGAATCATCAATATGTCACTTCGGTTAGTAACTATTTTATGTTTGTGTGTACAAAACAGTTGGGAAAATGGCAAGCGTCCGTAGATGATTATGAGGTTTTAAGAAGAGAAGCACCAGAAGATGAAGAAGTGAATGGTGCCTTGAGACAAGCTAAAGAACAGTTAGAGAGATTATAAGGCTATCAAAATGATGTATAAGAGTCCTCTCTATGTGACAAACCGATATTACTTGTTTAAATAATTATCTTTTGAATCAAAATTCTAGAGCTTCAACAAGTGGCATTTGTGCTTCCCACAAACGCGAGGCCGTAGTTTGCCACAAACAAATGCACTCCACGAGTCTGTTTATGGGGTGTTCTTGGAGTTGCGTTTTTGGTAATGCGTCACCGGTGACTGGAGGTGGGCGGGCTAGGGTTGAGCTAATTGAATTTTTTTTTTGTGTTTTGATTTTTAACAATTTTAATATTCGTTCTTCGGTGAGAGTAAGTTGAGGCAGAATTCGTCGCTGATTTAAAGTTAATATTCTCACCATGTGGCTTTTTAGAAAAGCTTCTCTTATCCGTCGCAAAAGGTCATCATAAGCACCATCCAACTCTTCTTTTTTTCCAAGTTTATTTTATCATTTTCAAATTTATAAGTCTCTCGGTATTATTCCACGGTTGAATAACAATGCATCTAAAGTATAATTTTCTAGTTGGAAACGGTGGTTTTGAACGTTAAATGTGATAGATTTAACTTTGAAATCTCTATCTGAGCTAATATAGTGTTAGCTAGTTTGTTGAACTTGGATGCCTTAAAACATAAAGTCGATCCATCAACATATGCTTTAATCTACATCTACATGAAGTCTTTGTTGAAGAGATCATAGATTGAAACAAAACTAGGAATCATCATGATAAGCTACCACGATTCGTGCCAAAACTCTTGCGGATGTATTCCCGTACCTAGAGTGGATAACCACATGCGCATCATTTTCGCATTTGCCCATATTTCTCTGTTGTAGTTAACTAAAATTTCTCTTTGTAATTTGTAAGATCTAAAAATAAAATTCAATATAGAATCTAAAATATAATGTAGTTTATATGATAATAATAATTTTTTATATATAAGATCTAGCATATTAATGTGGTTTATCTTTAGCACATAAATTACTTATTATAAACTTATTTGATATGTAACTTAAACAACGCTCAAGAAACATTAACGCTTCGTGGACAATTAATAATATGCACATGTCATTAACACTAAAATGATATGTAATCTAAAGAAGCTTGGTAACACATGTCATGGCCCATTAAGGCCCAATTTTAGAATGTTAAAAAGATGCTAAAACGACTTATTATAAACTTAGGTGGCCTTGTGTAACCTAACAACATATTGACATTTAGGGCTATAATAGGACCATCAATAATATACGCATGTCTCTAACAACAAATGATTTGTTATAACTTGAAACCACACAAATACACAATGACACATTGCAAGAATCATTAGAGCTAAAATAATCGACCATTGATTATGTACATGTGTCACTAACACTAAAATGATTTCTATTATATAATGTGGTCTTGTGTAACCTACACAACACATGAACTTGAGTAACACATAGTAAGGCCCGTTAAGGATATAAAGTGGATCATTTATCATCTACACATGTCTTTAACATCAAAATTGTAACATCTCGTATTTTTGTTAAGAAAAAGGTTAACTCTGTTAAGTTCTTGTAAGGGCCATTTATGCCATTTATGAAACCTATGGATTATTTATGTTCACTTGTTAGTTTTGCTTTTAATTCTTTAAGTTGGAAGTTAATAATTTTGGTTAATAAATTTAACATAATAACAATACCAATAATAATAATAATAATAATAATAATAATAATAATAAATACTAATAATTGTAATTATTCAAGTAATTACAATGTTTGCTTATTATGTTATATGTTTTTTTTTAAAAAATAACAATAATAAATAAAATAAAATAAAATAATTCTAATAATAATAAAAGTTAACAATTTACAAAAAATAAATTAAACAATTAATAAGTTGTAAAATGATTAAAAAGTAAAAGTTAATTAGGTTGGGGGGGGTGTTTTGCCAACTTTAAAACTTTAAAAGAAGTTTTGTTAACATAAATTGTTAAATTGGAAAACTACAGGGACCATTTCTGTAATTAATTAAAACAAAACCCAACCCACCGCCCTTCACCCCGTTTTTCCGGCCGCCGGCCGGCGAAGCTCCGGCGCGGCGCCGGCAAGGCCAAAAACAGCCGTTTGACCTTTAATTTCGAGTCCGAAAGATGCCAAAGGCTTCGGGAAAACGTTTCGAGCCATTATGTGCACTTTAATTTGAGTTTAAAAGCTGATTATGTGTGTCGTTCGAACTATGTAACCGTCGACATCAAGTTCACAACCGTTGACAATTAAATCTCAATAATAATCGAATTAATTCAACATGAACCACCTCCTATCTATCTCTAATCGATTACAACGTTCAATTTCATCTGAAACCCACAAAATTACACCTCCGATCCCTTTCACCACCGCGACCTGCAACTAACGTGTTCACCATCGTTCGTGTATCTTTAGTCCTAATTGATAAGGGGCTTTTGGTTAGAATCAATCACCCAAGCTTTACACAAGATTAATTTGGGTGGTATCATCGATTCATACCAAATCTGGTCTGCCTCACGATCGCGGTTGCACTCATACTCAATCCCATCAATTCGTATCAAACCACGTAAGTTATACACATCAACATACTCGAAATTACATGGGGAATCAAAGCCCCATGTTTATTTCAGTAATTGATATCGAATTAAACTTCAATTTGATCAGTGATGATTCTAGGGTTTCTGTGAATCGGGGATGTTTTGAGTTTTATGTTTTTTAAGAATTAAAAACCATGATATACCACGGCTGTACGCCTGGTATACTGGTTACACTCTTGCATTCTAAGTTTGAGGTCCCGGGTTCGAACCCGGGGACCCTCAAACTATTTTTTTGGCCTTTTCTGGCCTTTAAAAAAATCTGTAAAAATTCTAATAAAATATTTAAAATTATTTTATCAACTTCATTTATTTTTAAAATCACTTTATCAATTTCCGTAAATAGTTTTAATATTATATACAATAAGGATTATATTTAGTTTATTAGAAGAAAAGACTTTAAATAATGATTTAAATCATTAAAAATTATTATTGGTTCAAACGTTATTGTATAAAATGAGAATTTTACAAATAATATATAACTTTACACTTTACGCTTTTGTTAATTATATCAAATGATTCCAATTTGTTTCTTTACCATGAATATTAAATTGATGTGATTCTTTTTCATTAATATAGAAACAAAGGTATTTTCATTATCAACTCTTCAAAAACCCCAAATTTCCCCTTAAAACCCTAGATCATGTTTAAACGTTAAATCTTGCTATTAAGAACTTAAACTTGTAATATCTATATATTTAGGTACCTTGTGAGGAATTACGTTGAAACGACGTTTATTATTTTTCTTCAATCATATACTTATTGATCATGTGAGTTTTCCTTGTCCCCTTTTTATAATTTCACACTTATTTGGGGTGAAACATGATGCTTATATTACTTTCACGTTTAAACATTTGAGACTTGTAATGCACATGCAATTCTACTTATTATTTGGTCATGGTTATTTGTGTATTGTAAGTGTTTATATGAGATACATAGTTTGTTTACAATCATTAACTATTGCTAGCCTGGCGACGTCTTAGATCTTTGGGCCTGACAAGCCTATTTGGTGCTAAAGTCGAGGTATTGCCGACTCCTAGGGGCCGTACGCTTGTGCACTAGGGAACCAAATACACTTAGCCAATCTTTTATACTTGTAATCAAGTCGAGGTTTGGTTGTAACGATATGTGTTCTATAACCTTACTAGCTTATAATCCATGACATGAATTGCTACTTGTAATCTTATTATGTATGAAAACTTGGAAACTCACCAACTATTTTTAGTTGACCTTTATTTTCATCATGTTTCAGGAAATCCCCAAGTTTAAAGTGGACATTTGAAGCTTGCAATAAAACTAGGATTTGGACCTAGTTAAATAAACAAAAACATTATGTTATGTTTGAGTTATGTTGAACTTATTTCTTTTTGTGACTTATGGTTGTATTTCATTTTAATACTTATGATAATAATATTTGCAATTTAAATATAGCGTTATGTGGCTGTGAACAATCTTAACCCTCACATCTCGACGTTTCCGCCGTCAAGGTTGGGGTGTGACAGATTGGTATCAGAGCCCATAACTATAGGGATTTAGGTTATTAGAAATGGTGACCTAGACTATAGCTTATGCATGAACCTCTTAGAAAAATATTTATATTCTTGGAAATATATATATTGTTACATGCTACATAATGCTATACTTTACTTATGTGCAACTTGATGCCTTAGCATAGGTTTGCCTTGTAATTATTTAAACTTAGTTACTTGTCTCCCTAAACTTACCTTTGACACTTTGACTCTCCCCGAAAAAAATGAAACTTCTTAATCTTATTCTTCGTCGACACGTGGAATTGTATACTTATGCTTATGACTTGAATCCTTAGACTTATGTCTAATCTATGTAAAATCTCATCAAGGTTTTGATTTCATGAACCTAAGATATTTGTGTGACACATAGACACCTGTATTCTGGATTTCCTGGCAAAAGGCCCTCGGGCTAAGGCAAGCATATCGCATAAATCCTACGGGACTAGGTATGCTTACCTGGGGATTTCTGGGGATGAGTGATAAACTATGGTCAACATACACAAATTTCTAAGGCAAGTGGGTCAACTTACCTTGACGTGTCAATGTTTCCAAATGGTAATGCGTTACCAAATGGAACCATTCCATGTGCCTTACAACTATTGCCTTATCCTTGTTAAACTATGATCCTTGTTATTCCAATTCTCGTATCTAACTCATTTTGTATATTCCAGCATGTCTCGTCATCATGGAAAGCGTGGAAGTTCCGATCGTAAGTTAGCCGCCATGATTGCTCGCCAAATGGCTGCTGTCATCCCGACCATGGTTGCTGAACTTAATAGCACCTTACTGACCAATGGTAGCAACAATGGTAATGGTCATGGAGAGAACAGCAACAACCAAAATGGGAACAACCAAAACGGGAACAATCGAACTTGCACCTTCAAACACTTTAGTTCTTGCAAGCCCACTAGTTTTAGTGGCAAGGAAGGAGCCACTGGTCTTCTTGAGTGGTTCGAAAGCATGGAGAATACCTTTATCAATTGTGAGTGTCCCGAGACGCTCAAGGTTCGTTATGCTACTAGTGTGCTCCAACAAAGGGCACTTACCTGGTGGAATAGCGAGAAGAGGAACCGTGGACCCGAAGCTGTGCAAGCACTTACCTGGGAGGAGTTCAAGAACATCGCTATCGCGAAGTTCTGCCCACGAAGTGAGTTGCAAAAGTTGGAGGAAGAATTTTGGAACTTGAAGCAAAATGATGGTGATCATTTGGCCTACTCAACTAGGCATCATGAGTTGAGTTTACTGCTGCCTCACATGGTCGACACTGTCCCCCGCAACATCGAGAAGTTCATTAAGGGTGTACCACCCCAAATTCAAGATGCTGTGGTGGGTAGCCGACCCACAACTTTGGAAGAAGCCATTACTATCACCGCTCAACTCACCGAGAATCATATACGAGCGGGCACCATGTCTGTGAAGGGTGCAAAGAAGGTAGAGAAGACGGCTACCGAGGCTGTTAAAGAAACCAAAGCTGAACCGTCTTACAACAACAACAACAACAACAAGAAGCGCAAGTTCACACCGGCGCGCAACTATGCTGTGGCTGCACCTAAACAACCTCAAAGACAACTTGTACCTGCGGCTGCACCTGTGGCACAAGTGCCTGGGGCTAGGGCTTATGCTGATCCCCAGCCTATGTGCAACATTTGTAGGTACCATCACCCGGGAAATCAACCATGCCGTATTTGTACTTTATGCGGTAAATATGGTCACTTGGTGGCGACTTGTCACCGTGCACCTAACAATGCCGCCGTGGTCACGAACCGTGTTTGCTACAATTGTGGGGAACCTGGTCATTTCCGCCCACAATGCCCTCGTATTGTGGGTAATGTTCCACAAGCCCGAGGACGTGCTTTCAACATCAACGCAAATCAAGCACAAGCAAACAACGATGTGGTGAATGGTATGTTCACTTACCTTTAACTTTTGTGACCTAATTCTTTTCATGTGTTACCTATGTCGTTAAATACCTTTAAAATTGAACAGGTATGTTCCTTATTAATAAAACTTATGCCTATGTCCTATTTGATTCTGGAGCCGATAAGAGTTTTGTTTCGTTAGAGTTTGAACCCATACTTGCTAAGCCACATACGAAACTAGGAAGACCTCTTACCGTGGAAGTTGCCAATGGAGAACCGATCACCGTTGATGTCGTTATTCGTGATTGCATCTTAAGTCTTGACACGCATGATTTTCTTATCGATCTTATCCCTATGAAACTTGGAAGTTTCGACGTCATCATCGGTATGGATTGGTTAGCCAAACACCATGCAGAGATCATTTGTTTCGAGAAGTGCATTCGTATACCGTTACCCTCTGGAGATACTTTGAAAGTGTTCGGTGAGAAATCTTCCAAAGGGCTTAAACTCATGTCTTGCACTCAAGCCCGAAAGTGCTTAAGCAAGAAGTATATGGCCTTCTTGGCTTACGTGGTCAACACGAAAGTCAAAGGGAAAGAACTTAAGGATGTCCCTATTGTACGAGACTTTCCTGAAGTATTTCCCGATGACCTTAGTGGTTTACCTCCCGTGCGTGAAGTCGAGTTTAAAATTGACTTGATACCGGGAGCAAACCCCGTGGCTAAGTCACCATATCGACTTGCACCATCGGAAATGCAAGAACTCTCTAGTCAACTTCAAGAGTTATCCGAGAAGGGTTTCATCCGTCCTAGCTCTTCGCCTTGGGGTGCACCTGTTCTATTCGTGAAGAAGAAAGATGGAACGTTTCGTATGTGCATCGATTATCGTGAGCTTAACAAGCTTACCATCAAGAACCGTTATCCACTTCCTCGTATCGATGATTTGTTTGACCAACTTCAAGGAGCTGCTATTTTCTCGAAGATCGACTTACGTTCTGGTTATCATCAACTACGAGTCCATGACGATGATATCCCAAAGACCGCGTTCCGTACTCGTTATGGACACTATGAGTTTATGGTGATGCCTTTTGGTTTAACCAATGCTCCTGCTGTCTTCATGGATCTCATGAACCGAGTATGCAAGCCGTATCTAGACAAGTTTGTGATCGTCTTCATTGATGACATACTTATCTATTCAAAGTCCAACACCGATCATGAACTACATTTGAGATTGGTTCTTGAGTTGTTGAAGAAAGAGCAATTGTACGCAAAGTTCTCGAAGTGTGATTTCTGGCTCGAGGAAGTTCAATTTCTAGGACACGTGGTGAATAGCCAAGGAATTCACGTTGATCCTGCAAAGGTGGAAGCTGTGAAGAATTGGTGTGTTCCTACAACTCCTACCGAAGTTCGTTCCTTTCTTGGTCTTGCTGGTTATTATCGGCGATTCATTGCCAACTTCTCGAGGATCGCGAAACCGCTCACTACTTTGACACAAAAGAATAAAACATTCGAGTAGGGTCCCGAGCAAGAAGAAGCTTTTGAAGCGTTAAAGCACAAGTTGTGCAATGCTCCTATCTTGACCTTACCCGATGGAAACGACGATTTCACCGTGTATTGTGATGCATCTAAACAAGGCCGTGGTTGTGTTCTCATGCAACGAGGGAAAGTCATAGCTTATGCATCGAGACAATTGAAGGTTCACGAGGTGAATTACACAACTCATGATCTTGAGCTAGGTGCTGTTGTCTTTGCTTTGAAGATTTGGAGACACTACTTGTATGGTACGCAATGTATAGTCTACACCGATCACAAAAGCCTTCAACACGTTTTCAATCAAAAAGATCTCAACATGAGACAACGTCGTTGGGTGGAGTTGATTAGTGATTATGATTGTGACATTCGTTACCATCCTGGTAAAGCAAACGTTGTAGCCGATGCACTAAGTCGAAAGATTCACAACAAGATGATCTCATTCCAAGAAATTCGCGATCAACGCCAATGGTTTGACACTTTGGGTGAGTTCGATACTGAGATCCGACTTGATGTCAACGAGACCACCGTACTGCTACAAAACCTGAGAATAGATAGTGACATCGAGTCTAGTATCCTGGAGGCTCAACAAATGGTACAACGAGAAGGAAGAATGAAGGATGAATTGGAGCATAATCTTCTAACCTGATTGGAAACGAAACCCAATGGGTTGATGTACTTCGCCAATCGAATTTGGGTTCCAAATCGCGATAACCTCCGTACCTTCATCATGAACGAGGCTCATCAAACTCGTTATTCTATTCATCCTGGCTCCGATAAGATGTATATGGACCTACGTGGTCAATATTGGTGGCCTGGAATGAAGAAAGACATAGCGACTTATGTAGCTAAGTGTCTCACGTGTACGAAGGTTAAAGCCGAACATCAACGTCCAAGTGGATTACTTGAGCAACCCGAGATTCCTATGTGGAAATGGGAACACATATCCATGGACTTCATAACAAAGCTACCCCGAACCTCCCGAGGACATGATAGCATATGGGTGATCGTTGACCGATTGACCAAGTCGGCACATTTTATACCCATACGTGACACTTACAAGACATCAAAGTTAGCTCGTATATACGTTGATGAGATTGTAAGTCGTCATGGGGTACCTCTGCACATCATATCCGACCGAGATGCTCGTTTCACTTCACACTTTTGGTCGTCTATGCAAGAACTCTTGGGTACACAACTAGATCTAAGCACGGCTTACCATCCTCAAACTGATTGTCAAACCGAGCGAACGATCCAAACCTTGGAGGATTTGCTGCGCCTTTGTGTTCTTGATTTTGGTGGCGATTGGGATACGCATCTACCGCTCGCGGAATTTTCGTATAACAATAGTTACCACTCGAGTATCAAGATGGCGCCGTTCGAAGCACTTTATGGTCGAAAATGTCGTTCACCGATCTGTTGAACCGACATTGGTGAAAACTTCATTACTGGTCCTGAACTTATACAAGAGACGACCGATAAAGTTTCTATCATTCGCAAGAACCTTGAAGTGGCGAGAAGTCGTCAAAAGAGCTATGCTGACAAGCGACGTAAGCCATTGGAATTCCAAGTTGGGGAGATGGTTCTTCTTAAGGTTTCACCGTGGAAAGGTGTAGTTCGCTTTGGAAAGAAGGGCAAACTGGCTCCAAGATTTGTAGGGCCTTTCAAAATCCTGAAAAGGATTGGGAAAGTGGCTTATAAACTGGAACTACCTTCCGACCTTAGTGGAGTTCATCCTGTGTTCCACGTCTCAAACTTGAGGAAATGCTTGGCTGACGAAAGTCTGCATGTTCCGTTGGAAGACATCCAGATTGACGAGTCATTGCATTTTGTCGAGAAACCTGTTGAGATCATGGATCGCATAATGAAGAAGACTAGAACCACAACCACCCCGATCGTCAAGGTTCGTTGGGAGAATAAACGTGGCGCCGAATTTACTTGGGAACGTGAGGAGCATATGAAGAAGAAATACCCGTTCTTATTTGTATAGTTTCATTTCTTTTAATTTCGGGACGAAATTCTTTTAAGTTGGGGAGACTGTAACATCTCGTATTTTTGTTAAGAAAAAGGTTAACTCTGTTAAGTTCTTGTAAGGGCCATTTATGCCATTTATGAAACCTATGGATTATTTATGTTCACTTGTTAGTTTTGCTTTTAATTCTTTAAGTTGGAAGTTAATAATTTTGGTTAATAAATTTAACATAATAACAATACCAATAATAATAATAATAATAATAATAATCATAATAATAATACTAATAATTGTAATTATACAAGTAATTACAATGTTTGCTTATTATGTTATATGTTTTTTTTTAAAAAATAACAATAAATAAATAAAATAAAATAAAATAATTCTAATAATAATAAAAGTTAACAATTTACAAAAAATAAATTAAACAATTAATAAGTTGTAAAATGATTAAAACTAAAAGTTAATTAGGTTGGGGGGTGTTTTGCCAACTTTAAAACTTTAAAAGAAAGTTTTGTTAACATAAATTGTTAAATTGGAAAACTACAGGGACCATTTCTGTAATTAATTAAAAACAAAACCCAACCCACCGCCCTTCACCCCGTTTTTCCGGCCGCCGGCCGGCGAAGCTCCGGCGCGGCGCCGGCAAGGCCAAAAACAGCCGTTTGACCTTCAATTTCGAGTCCGAAAGATGCCAAAGGCTTCGGGAAAACGTTTCGAGCCATTATGTGCACTTTAATTTGAGTTTAAAAGCTGATTATGTGTGTCGTTCGAACTATGTAACCGTCGACATCAAGTTCACAACCGTTGACAATTAAATCTCAATAATAATCGAATTAATTCAACATGAACCACCTCCTATCTATCTCTAATCGATTACAACGTTCAATTTCATCTGAAACCCACAAAAATTACACCTCCGATCCCTTTCACCACCGCGACCTGCAACTAACGTGTTCACCATCGTTCGTGTATCTTTAGTCCTAATTGATAAGGGGCTTTTGGTTAGAATCAATCACCCAAGCTTTACACAAGATTAATTTGGGTGGTATCATCGATTCATACCAAATCTGGTCTGCCTCACGATCGCGGTTGCACTCATACTCAATCCCATCAATTCGTATCAAACCACGTAAGTTATACACATCAACATACTCGAAATTACATGGGGAATCAAAGCCCCATGTTTATTTCAGTAATTGATATCGAATTAAACTTCAATTTGATCAGTGATGATTCTAGGGTTTCTGTGAATCGGGGATGTTTTGAGTTTTATGTTTTTAAGAATTAAAAACCATGATATACCACGGCTGTACGCCTGGTATACTGGTTACACTCTTGCATTCTAAGTTTGAGGTCCCGGGTTCGAACCCGGGGACCCTCAAACTATTTTTTTGGCCTTTTCTTGCCTTTAAAAAAATCTGTAAAAATTCTAATAAAATATTTAAAATTATTTTATCAACTTCATTTATTTTTAAAATCACTTTATCAATTTCCGTAAATAGTTTTAATATTATATACAATAAGGATTATATTTAGTTTATTAGAAAGAAAAGACTTTAAATAATGATTTAAATCATTAAAAATTATTATTGGTTCAAACGTTATTGTATAAAATGAGAATTTTACAAATAATATATAACTTTACACTTTACGCTTTTGTTAATTATATCAAATGATTCCAATTTGTTTCTTTACCATGAATTATTAAATTGATGTGATTCTTTTTCATTAATATAGAAACAAAGGTATTTTCATTATCAACTCTTCAAAAACCCCAAATTTCCCCTTAAAACCCTAGATCATGTTTAAACGTTAAATCTTGCTATTAAGAACTTAAACTTGTAATATCTATATATTTAGGTACCTTGTGAGGAATTACGTTGAAACGACGTTTATTATTTTTCTTCAATCATATACTTATTGATCATGTGAGTTTTCCTTGTCCCCTTTTTATAATTTCACACTTATTTGGGGTGAAACATGATGCTTATATTACTTACACGTTTAAACATTTGAGACTTGTAATGCACATGCAATTCTACTTATTATTTGGTCATGGTTATTTGTGTATTGTAAGTGTTTATATGAGATACATAGTTTGTTTACAATCATTAACTATTGCTAGCCTGGTGACGTCTTAGATCTTTGGGCCTGACAAGCCTATTTGGTGCTAAAGTCGAGGTATTGCCGACTCCTAGGGGCCGTACGCTTGTGCACTAGGGAACCAAATACACTTAGCCAATCTTTTATACTTGTAATCAAGTCGAGGTTTGGTTGTAACGATATGTGTTCTATAACCTTACTAGCTTATAATCCATGACATGAATTGCTACTTGTAATCTTATTATGTATGAAAACTTGGAAACTCACCAACTATTTTTAGTTGACCCTTTATTTTCATCATGTTTCAGGAAATCCCCAAGTTTAAAGTGGACATTTGAAGCTTGCAATAAAACTAGGATTTGGACCTAGTTAAATAAACAAAAAACATTATGTTATGTTTGAGTTATGTTGAACTTATTTTTTTTGTGACTTATGGTTGTATTTCATTTTAATACTTATGATAATAATATTTGCAATTTAAATATAGCGTTATGTGGCTGTGAACAATCTTAACCCTCACATCTCGACGTTTCCGCCGTCAAGGTTGGGGTGTGACAAAAATGTCTTGATATAGCCTAATATTGTAACCCAAAACAACACAATAACACATGTTGATGCCTATTAAGGCCCGAGGTCATGTCCTCTTTTATTCACCATCTAGCAGCCTATGTATCATCTTATTATACGGGTAGTTGGTGCTAGCTCATATTTTAAATCTCGAGGTTGATCATCAATGCTTCTTGAAGAGCATTCCTTTGGAACATTAGAACCTTCTAAGCTCGAGTTAAATCCTTCGTCATGTAGATCTTGCATCAGAATCAACTGTAATAGGGTAAAAGTTATAGAGCTTCCTTTACGACTTCATGTATGTGTTCTAATATATCTCTCAGATAAGGTTATCAAGAGTATTGAACTTGTGACTCCACAACCAAGTCTAATGTGTACATTTCAATCGTGCCGGGTAGATAGTCACCTCCTTTAGCATTGGAGGTTTAAGCAATGGTATAAATGTAAAGTGTTGATTCCTGAGGGTTCGTAACTTCATGTGAGAACTAAGAAGTTGTTTCTTTACAACAAATAACTCCAACACTTCAGCTTTAGCTTCAATGGATTAAGCTCAAAGGATGCGAGTAAATTCTTTCATAAAACGGTCTCTTAGAAGTCCATGGATAAGATGGTTGGTTTTGGGAGTATGGTCATCACGGATAGAAAATGATAATGCTTGCAAGTAACGTTGGTAGGTAATTAACGGGTTGTTGATGACATTGACATCGATCAACATGGTGCGGAAGAAAAATGAAGAGTACTCGTAATTAAATCAATGTAACAAGAATTAGTTAAAGAGTCAAGTGGTTCCATGAAAATTAACAGGTACGTAGAAGACATAAAGGCCACATTTCAATTGTTGGTTTGGAAAGTTAAATGTCACAAATTTGACGTTGAAACCCTCATCTGAGCTAAAAAGGTATTAGCTAGTTTGTTAAAATTGGTGGCAGCGAAATTTGAAGTCGGTCCATTAAAATACACTACAATCTAGCTCTTCACGATATCCTTTGTTGACGAGGTCGTAGATTTAAATAAAACTACAAATCAATGTGATATAAAAAACATTAACTCGTATATATTAAGTTTTTCTAGAAAACATACATCATACTAAGGGGCTGTTTGATAAAAATGACTCAGTAAGATCTGACTGAGTCACAAGCTGACCCAGTCAGAAGTTCTGACTGAGTCTACATCTGACTGAAACTTGGCTGTTTGATTCAGTATCTGACTGACTCTTTTAAATGAAAAAAATAATTATATTACCCTTGTATTTTAACTGGTGTTATGTAACAACTACTTTTATAAATTATTTTAACACACAAAAAACCATCAAAAAAACAAAATCCACTACCATCGCCATCTCTATCTCTCTCACCCACTACCATCACCATCAAAAACCAAAACTCCTTCTCTACATCCCCTCCTAACCACCACCACCACAACCACCACCACCGGCAGGGGAGGAATCGCGCAGGGGATTTGGTCGCGAAGGGGAGGAATCGCGCAGGGGATTTGGTCGCGAAGGGGAGGAATCGCGGTGGGGCGGTGTTCGCGCAGGGAGGAATCACGCATGGGAGGCGATCGGCGGTGGATCTTCCGGCTGCGCAAGGGGGGTGGGTGGGGTGGATCAGCCGGCTGCGCAAAGGGGGGTGGGTGGGGTGGATCTGCTGTGTTCGCAAAAGGGTGAATGGATCAGCATGTATTTCTTTCAGGTTTGGGTCATCTACAAAGGACCCGGTCAGCAGCTACCATGTGCATATCAAACGGGCTGACCCACTGACCGAGTCAGCGAGTCAGCCGGGTCAGCCCACTCAGCCGAAATCAAACACACCCTAACCTTTATGTTTTTTATCAGCCTACACATGTTTAAAGCAAATGAGTTGGGCCAAGTATTTTGAAGCCCGTCTAAACTCTAAAGTGTGAAAGAAAAAACAATGTTACAATGCAAAGGTTAACGGTTTTTACCAGTAAAAAAAAGTCTATGAGCATCTTACAAATTGGAGGTAGAATGATAAAAAAAGAGGCTTTAAACTCTAATATGACCATTTTTACAACGCTCAAAAACGGTCAAAATGGTTGTAACGGGGTATAGTAACCAATTCCAAGTCATACGCGATTCCTAGTAAAAAAACTCAATAACCGATTAGGAACCGACGGGTAGGGTCGGTCTGACTGGGTGTGGTTAAAACTAGGTATCCACTAGGTGGTTGTCTTGTTGGACTCAGGTAATTCTTTTCCCACATCTAGTCGTAGGTTAGAGTGTTCGCCTTCACAACCTGTAGTTGCAAATGGACCCTATTTGGTCGTGTGCCTTTTTTTCTCTCTAGTAATAGATTCTAGGTATTGTTACTTTAACAACAATATGGTTATTATATATATATATATATATATACATATATATATATATATATATATATATATATATATATGTATATATATATGTATGTATATGTATGTATATATATGTATGTATATATGTGTGTATATATATATATATATATATATATATATATATATATATATATATATATATATATATATATATATATATTGTTTATACATACAACCTAATAGATTTAGCTCACTATATACAAATATACAATTATACTTATACATACTAGATCAACCAACCTAATAAAGAAAACAAAACTAAGCATAAAAGTGAAATCTAAAGCAATATTTTACCTTGCTCTTACTCTTAGTCAATCATTTCTCGCTCTCACAATCATCGTTATCTTCATATGTTCACTGTCTTATCGGCTACAACCTTAGCCTCATCATTAGCCACAACGTATTATTATTCATGAAAAATGTTATGTTATGCATGTAACATGGTTACTTTTTAAGTAATTGAAACTTAGGATCTAACATTTTTATCGTCTCTCATTGCAATATAAATCGGATGACAAACTATATAGTTGGGTTGTACAAATTGTTCGCCGTTCATTTGCACTTGCTCGAAAAATTAATGCTCCTTAAGTGCTTGTTCGATTTTCCACTCGGTTGTAAACGAGCCGATTGACTCGGTTTGGTTTGAAAACGAGTCAAGCACAACAAAGGTCCATTTGGTTTGACTTGGCTCGTGAACAGCCTTGAATACACTTGGTTACAGTGAATTGCATTTGCATCTTACTTAACTCATTTTATCTACGCTGGTTACATATTCTTACGTTTTTACATTATCACCATGTTTGACATATTTTATATAAATTTAAAATATATATTCACATTTAAAACTATGAAACTTAAATATTAAAATCATACACACACACACACACACACACACACACACACATATATATATATATATATATATATATATATATATATATATTATATATATGTATATTTATGTATTTATATATATTATAAAGATGTAAAAATATTAGTAATTCATAAATATTTATATATTTTTATTTATTATTAAATATTAGTAAATTCACTTCAATTAAAATAATGATTTTAATTGAATTTGAAAAGTAATGATTATTTTAATTTGTGTTTGCGTGCGTGTGTGCGTGCATGCGTGTGTGAAGTTAACATCTATCATAATAAAAAATACATTTATAAAACTACAAAAGTAAAAAAATAACCACTCAGTCCTTCCATTCTACTCCCTTGGGCTACTAGAAATAATCCTGTCTTTTTTTTGTTTTTCATCATGATATATCATCATCACAATCACTTTTATCAAAGTTTTATACGGTATCTTTCTAGTTTTATATGTTCTCTCGTTTTTTTAGTTTAGTTTCTTTTTTCAAATGTATTTACATTTTAATTTGTATATTTAGATTAAATAACATAATAAAACAAAATAAACTTTCACTAATTAAGATAAGAGTACATCATTAAAAAAATTAACATCTATCATAATAAAAAATGCATTTATAAAACTACTAATAGTTTGTTTGGTTTGATTGATACAAATGCTTTAAATCCTCATCAAGCGAATCCAAAATATTTCCATATGCTAATTGTCGTATTACAGAAGTGCATTTTGTAGCGAAGTAAAAACTTAGCGACCCCGCGCATCCAAAGTTGTTCGAAAGAACTCAAAATTCGTTATTGTTTCTTTTAGTGTAGTTTATTGTGTATTTTTCTTACATATTGTGTTTTTCTAAATGATGAATTTTAAAAAATATAATAATAGAATAAAATTGTTATGTATCTTTAATATGTAAAACACAATACTAAATTAACCACTAATTAATATAATACATTAGAAACAATGACAAAATAACACAATTTTTATTGTGTTTTTGATCGCTTTTGTGTAATTTTGAACACTATAAGTTTTGAAATATACATTGCTGAAATAAAATCATTGTGTACTCATAGCTATAAACACAATGACAGATAACAAGTTTATATAATGTATTAAAAAATTCTCTAATAAAAATAACATATTGTGTTATTTTCAACACTATGAGTTTTGATAAATACATTGGTAAAACTATATTATTGTACAATTCAAATTGTAAAACACAATGATAGATAATAATTTTATATAATTTGTATGACATAATAAACGTATATGATGGACTAATATACGCTTTGTGCTCACTGAACATAATATTGCAACCGACAGGTTGGAAAATGCGATGGAGGTGGTTCAAATGGCAGCAAAGATGGACCCGAACAATAAAGATGTAAACTTGATGGTGCATAAAACAAAGGCAGTGATGGGTGCTAGATCCAAGGGAAATGACTTGTTCAAGGCTGCAAAATACTATGAGGCATGTGTTGCGTATGGGGAGGGACTTGACCATGACCATTTCAATGCATTGTTGTTGTGCAATCGCGCTGCTTGTCGAAGCAAGCTTGGTCAGTTTGAGAAAGCCATTGAGGACTGCACCATGGCCTTGAGTATCCGTCCCACTTATAGCAAAGCTCGACTTCGTAGAGCAGACTGCAATGCTAAGGTGAACCACCTGCATATGTTTCCATTATTGTCATAAAGACGAATCATCAATATGTCACTTCGGTTAGTAACTATTTTATGTTTGTGTGTACAAAACAGTTGGGAAAATGGCAAGCGTCCGTAGATGATTATGAGGTTTTAAGAAGAGAAGCACCAGAAGATGAAGAAGTGAATGGTGCCTTGAGACAAGCTAAAGAACAGTTAGAGAGATTATAAGGCTATCAAAATGATGTATAAGAGTCCTCTCTATGTGACAAACCGATATTACTTGTTTAAATAATTATCTTTTGAATCAAAATTCTAGAGCTTCAACAAGTGGCATTTGTGCTTCCCACAAACGCGAGGCCGTAGTTTGCCACAAACAAATGCACTCCGCGAGTCTGTTTATGGGGTGTTCTTGGAGTTGCGTTTGTGGTAATGCGTCACCGGTGACTGGAGGTGGGCGGGCTAGGGTTGAGCTAATTGAATTTTTTTCTATTTTAATTTTTAACAATTTTAATATTGGTTCTTCGGTAAGAGTAAGTTGAGGCGGAATTCATCGCTGATTTAAAGTTAATATTCTCACCATGTGGCTTTTTAGAAAAGCTTCTCTTATCCGTCGGTAATCATAAATACCGTCCAACTCTTCTTTTTTTCAAGTTTATTTTATCATTTACAAATTTATAAGTCTCTCGGTATTATTCTACGGTTGAATAACAATGCACCTAAAGTATAATCTTTCTAGTTGGAAACGGTGGTTTTGAATGTTAAATGTGATAGATTTAACTTTGAAATCTCTATCTGAGCTAATATAGTATTAGCTAGTTTGTTGAACTTGGATGCCTTAAAACTTAAAGTCGATCCATCAACATAGGCTTTAATCTACATTTGCATGAAGTCTTTGTTGAAGAGATCGTAGATCGAAACAAAACTAGGAATCATCATGATAAGGTACCAGGTTTCGTGCCAAAACTCTTGCGGATGTATTCCCGTATCTAGAGTGGATAACCACACGCACATCATTTTCGCATTTGCGCATATTTCTCTGTTGTAGTTAACTAAAATTTCTCTTTGTAATTTGTAAGATCTAAAAATAAAATTCAATCTATCTATAGAATCTAAAATATAATGTAGTTTATATGATAATCATAATTTTTTATATATATAAGATCTAGCAAATAATGTGGTTTATCTTTAAAACATAAATTAATAATTATAAACTTATCTGATATGTAACTTAAACAACGCTCAAGAAACATTAAGGCTTAGTGGGCAATTAATAATATGCACTATGTCATTAACACTAAAATGATATGTTATAGGCTAATGTTGCTTTATGTAATCTAAAGAAGCTTGGTAACACATGTCAAGGCCCATTAAGGCCCAATTATAGAATGTTAAAAAGATGCTAAAACGACTTATTATAAACTTAGGTGGCCTTATGTAACCTAACAACATACTAACATTTAGGGCTATAATAGAACCATCAATAATATACGCATGTCTTTAACACCAAATAACTTGTTGTAACTCGAAACCACACAATGATACATTGCAAGAATCATTAGAGCTAAAAAAATAAACCATTAAATATGTACACGTGTCACTATCACTAAAATGATTTCTATTATATAATGTGGTTTTGTGTAACCTACATAACACATAATAAGGTCCATTAAGGATAAAAAGTGGACTATTAATCATTTACACATATCTTTAGCATCAAAATAACCTGCTATAGTCTATTACTGTTTCCCAAAACAACACAATAACACATGTTGATGCGCATTAAGGCCCGAGGCCATGTCCTCCCTTATTCACCATCTAGCAGCCTATCTATCATGTTATTATACGGGTAGTTGGTGCTAGCTCATATATTAAATCTCGAGGTTGATCATCAATGCTTCTTGAAGAGCATTCTTTTCGAACATTAGAACCTTCTAAGCTCGATTAAATCCTTTGTCATGTAGATCTTGCATTAGAATCAACTGTGATAGGGTAAAAGTTATAGAGCTTCCTTTACGACTTCATGTATGTGTTCTACTATATCTCTCAGATTAGGCTATCAAGAGTATTGAACTTGTGACTCCACAACCAAGTCTAATGTGTAGGAGGGTTGAAATACGTTACAATTTATATCGCGTCGAGTATATAGTCATATCCTTTAGCATTGGAGGTTTAAGCAACGGTATAAATGTAAATTGTGTTGATTCCTGAGGGTTCGCAACTTCATGTGAGAACTAAGAAGTTGTTTCTTTACAACAAATAACTCCAACACTTCAGCTTTAGCTTCAATGGATTAAGATCAAAGGATGCGAGTAAATTCTTTCGTAAAACGGTCTCTTAGAAGTCCATGGATAAGATGGTTGGTTTTGGGAGTATGGTCATCACGGACAGAAAATGATAATGCTTGCGAGTAACGTTGGTAGGTAATTAACGGGTTGTTGATGACGTTGACATCGATCAACATGGTGCGGAAGAAAAATGAAGAGTACTCGTAATTAAATTAATGTAACTAGAATTAGTTAAAGATTCAAGTGGTTCTATGAAAATTAACGAGTACGTAGAAGACATAAAGGGCACATTTCAATTGTTGGTTTGAAAAGCTGAATGTAACAAATTTGACGTTGAAACCCAATGTTTTCAGAACCGGATCGAACGTCGAACCGGACGCCTTACTGGTTTGGTGGTCGGACCGGTCGGACCGGATTTAAATATATATATATATATATATATATATATATATATATATATGTAATTAAATATAAGTAATTTATATATGATTTATATATGTATTTTATAGTTATATATAAATTTTAACTATATTTGTATATCCAACATACTAATTTATGGTTTAACACCCCGTTTTTACTCATTAAAATAAAAAGAATACCAAAAACCGGTCCGACCACCGGTTCGGGACGAACCGGCCGGTTCGACCTCCCGAAACCGAACCATAGCAGACCGGACCGGCCACCGGACCGATCCCCGATCGAACTGGTCGGACCGGCCGGTCCGATCCGGTCTCCAAAGCATTGTTGAAACCCTTATCTGAGCTAAAAAGGTATTAACTAGTTTGTTAAAATTGATGGCAACGAAATTTGAAGTCGGTCCATTAAAATACACTACAATCTAGCTCTTCATGATATCCTTTGTTGACGAGGTCGTAGATTTAAATAAAACTACAAATCAATGTGATATAAAAAACATTAACTCGTATATATTAATTTTTTCTAGAAAACATACATCATACTAAGGGGCTGTTTGATAAAAATGACTCGGTAAGATCTGACTGAGTCAAAAGCTGACCCAGTCAGAAGTTCTGACTGAGTCTACATCTGACTAAAACTTGACTGTTTGATTCAGTATCTGACTGACTCTTTTAAATGATAAAAATAATTATATTACCCTTGTATTTTAACTGGTGTTATGTAACAACTCATTTTATAAATTATTTTAACACACAAAAAACCATCAAAAAAACAAAATCCACTACCATTACCATCTCTATCTCTCTCACCCACTACCATCACCATCAAAAACCAAAACTCCTTCTCTACATCCCCTCCCGACCACCACCACCACAACCACCACCACCGGCAGGGGAGGAATTGCGCAGGGGATTTGGTCGCGAAGGGGAGGAATCGCGCAGGGGGATTTGGTCGCGAAGGGGAGGAATCGCGGTGGGGCGGTGTTCGCGCAGGGAGGAATCACGCATGGGAGGCGATCGGCGGTGGATCTTCCGGCTGCGCAAGGGGGGTGGGTGGGGTGGATCAGCCGGCTGCGCAAAGGGGGGTGGGTGGGGTGGATCAGCCGGCTGCGCAAAGGGGGGTGGGTGGGGTGAATCTGCTGTGTTCGCAAAGGGGTGAATGGATCAGCATGTATTTCTTTCAGGTTTGGGTCATCTGCAAAGGACCCGGTTAGCAGCTACCATGTGCATATCAAACGGGCTGACCCGCTGACCTAGTCAGCAAGTCAGCCGGGTCAGCCCAGTCAGCCGAAATCAAACACTCCCTAACCTTTATGTTTTTTTATCAGCCTACACATGTTTAAAGCAAATGAGTTGAGCTAAGTATTTTGGGCGTTTATAGGGTTGAGGCCAAGCCTATCTAAATTCTAAAGTGTGAAAGAAAAAACAATGTTACAATGCAAAGGTTAGCGGTTTTTACCAGTAAAAAACAAGTCTATGAGCATCTTACAAAGTGGAGGTAGAATGATAAAAAGCGGCTTTAAACTGTCATATGACCATTTTACAGCGCTCAAAGAAGGTCAAAATGGTTGTAACGGGGTATAGTAACCAATTCCAAGTCATACGCGGTTCCTTGTAAAAAACTCAATAACCGATTAGGAACCGACGGGTAGGGTCGGTCTAACTGGGTGTGGTTAAAACTAGGTATCCACTAGGTGGTTGTCTTGTTGGACTCAGGTAATTCTTTTCCCACCTCTAGTCGTAGGTTAGACTGTTCGCCTTTACAACGTGTAGTAGCAAATGGAGCCTATTTGGTCGTGTGCCTTTTTTTTCTCTCTAGTAATAGATTCTAAGTATTGTTACTTTAACAACAATATGGTTATTATATATATATACATATATATATATATATATATATATATATATATATATATATATATACATATATATATATATATACATATATATATATATATACATATATATGTATATATATATGTATATATATATATATGTATATGTATATATATATTGTTTATACATACAACCTAATAGATTTAGCTCACTATATATAAATATACAATTATACTTATACATACTAGATCAACCAACCTAATAAAGAAAATAAAACTAAGCATAAAAGTGAAATCTAAAGCAATATTTTACCTTGCTCTTATTCTTAGTCAATCATTTCACGCTCTCACAATCATCGTTATCTTCATATGTCCACTGTCTTATCGGCTACAACCTTAGCCTCATCATTAGCCACAACGTATTATTATTCATGAAAAATGTTATGTTATGCATGTAACATGGTTACTTTTTAAGTCATTGAAACTTAGGATCTAACATTTTTATCGTCTCTCATTGAAATATAAATCGGATGACACACTATATAGTTGAGTTGTACAAATTGTTCTCCGTTCATTTGCACTTGCTCGAAAAATTAATGCTCCTTAAGTGCTTGTTCGATTTCCCACTCGGTTGTAAACGAGCCGATTGACTCGGTTTGGTTTGAAAACAAGTCAAGCACAACAAAGGTCCATTTGGTTTGACTTGGCTCGTGAACAGCCTTGAATACACTTGGTTATAGTGAATTGCATTTGCATCTTACTTAACTCATTTTATCTACGCTGGTTACATATTCTTACGTTTTTACATTATCACCATGTTTGACATATTTTATATAAATTTAAAATATATATTCACATTTAAAACTATGAAACTTAAATATTAAAATCATACACACACACACACACACATATATATATATATGTATATTTATGTATTTATATATATATATATATATATATATATGTATATTTATGTATTTATATATATTATAAAGATGTAAAAATATAAGTAATTCATAAATATTTATATACTTTTATTTATTATTAAATATTAGTAAATTCACTTGAATTAAAATAATGATTTTAATTGAATTTGAAAGTAATGATTATTTTAATTTGTGTTTGGTGCGTGTGTGCGTGCATACGTGTGTGAAGTTAACATCTATCATAATAAAAAATACATTTATAAAACTACAAAAGTACAAAATAACCACTCAGTCCTTCCATTCTACTCCCTTGGGCTACTAGATATAATCCTTTTTTTTTTTCATCATGACATATCATCATCACATCACTTTTATCAAAGTTTTATATGGTATTTTTCTAGTTTTTTATGTTCTCTAGTTTATTTAGTTTAGTTTCTTTTCTCAAATGTATTTACATTTTAATTTGTATATTTAGATTAAATAACATAATAAAACAAAATAAACTTTCACTAATTAAGATATGAGTACATCATTAAAAAAATTAACATCTATCATAATAAAAAATGCATTTATAAAACTACTAATAGTTTGTTTGGTTTGATTGATACAAATGCTTTAAATCCTCATCAAGCGAATCCAAAATATTCCCATATGCTAATTGTCGTATTACAGAAGTGCATTTTGTAGCGAAGTAAAAGCTTAGCGACCCCACGCATCCAAAGTTATTCGAAAGAACTCAAAATTCGTTATTGTTTCTTTTAGTGTAGTTTATTGTATATTTTTCTTACATATTGTGTTTTTCTAAATGATGATTTTTAAAAAGTATAATAATAGAATAAAATTGTTATATATCTTTAATATGTAAAACACAATAATAAATTAACCACTAATTAATATAATACATTAAAAACAATGACAAAATAACACAATTTCTTATTGTGTTTTTTGATCGTTATTGTGTAATTTTGAACACTATGAGTTTTGAAATATACATTGCTGAAATAAAATCATTGTGTACTCATAGCTATAAACACAATGACAGATAACAAGTTTATATTATGTATTAAAAAATTCTCTAACAAAAATAACATATTGTGTTATTTTCAACACTATAAGTTTTGATAAATACATTGGTAAAACTATATTATTGTACAATTCAAATTGTAAAACACAATGATAGATAACAATTTTATATAATTTGTATGACATAATAAACGTATATGACACAATGATTTGATATATTGGACAAAATGACCAAAATACCATCATCTTTAAAAGTATAGAAGGATATGTTTCAAGCACACAATCTTTTTTAAACTTTTTAGATTAAATATATTTTTTACTATAACCCTATCTTAAATCTAATACATATGCTAGTTTTCAACATAATGGTATTTTTTAACAAACATATGTATGATAGTTTTTTTAAAGAGTCAAGTTGAAAATAGTATCTATACTAATAAACCAAAATGTGTAAAATGATATTATATTATTCTACACTGTTCACGTATACTCCACTTAGTATTTGAACATGTGTCGCTACTATAATAAAAATTAACTATTTAATGATACATTAAATGCTAATTATTATTTATATAATTTTAAAAATAGGTTACTATTTCACAAAGGTATCCCACCCTTTTTTATAAATTAAAAAATTTGTTTCTTTTTGTTAAAAAACATAACTTTTTTAAAACCAAAAATTAATGAAATACGAAGTTTGTTAGTACAAAGAACTTTAAAAATGACATTGTTTAAAATAGTATTTTTTTAATTGCAATGTTAAAGAAAATATTTTTTTAGAGAAAAAGCTTTTTAAAGAAGAAAGTTTGGAAAAATGTTGTTGCTATTTTATTAGATAAAGTAGTTAATTTTACGTAATGTCAATTATATTTTATCTCAAAAATTTATTTTGTAATTTTTAAATATTAATAAATAACATTAATCTAATATTTTCATTCAACCCATGTATTACATGAGTTTCTAAACTAGTTTGTAATATAGTATTATGTTAAACTAATGTAATGGGGTTGAAATAAAAAGGGATTCTAATTTTAAAAGTATAAGAAAGATTTTTAACCATTAATATTCATAACCAATGTTTGATATTAAACAGTAAGAAAAAAAATTAGTTAGAAGGGTATTTTAGGCATTACCCTTTGTTTATAAAGAGAATTACATATATCCCTCTTTGCACAAAAAAATTACATATATCCACAAAACACAAGTTTCAATGCATATAGTACAATGATTTTTAAACATGTTTTAGGGATATATGAATTTTACAAGTTTAGAGGGAAAAATATGTAATTTTCCATTGTTTATAAAAACTACACCACAAAAAGAGTTATTATCTTTAAAATAAGTAGAATATCATTATACACAAAAGCAAAAAATATTACATTTTTTCAACTCATATTGTTTTTGTTTGTCATTGTGTCTGTTTTATAGTTCATTATGTCTTTTCGTTCGTTATTATGGAAGGTAAGTAGCTTCCTTTCACAAGCTAGTTTTTAAAAATTGTTATGTTTATATAAAATGATGAATTTTAAAAAATATAATGATGAAATAACACTGTTGTGTAATTTTATAATATAAAACACAATAATAAAATAATAGCTACTTTATTTTATTCAACCAATTAGTTGTAATATTGATAAAATAACATCATAACAAATTGTCTTGTGGTTTTTGTGCTCGCCAATGTTTTTTTCTTGAACATTATTTTTTTTAAATAATAAGATCTGAAAAAACATATCGGTGAAATAACATCATAATATATTATTTATTTTAAAACACAATGTTAAAGTAACAATAAATTTGTATAATATATAACAGAAATAATGATAAAATCTACACCGAATCACATATTTGATTCAACCAATTAGGTGTATTATATAATTTTCACCCAAATCATATATTTGATTCAAACATTTAAGTATTAATTCATGATCATTTATAAACTCGAATATTAAAAAATACATATATAAAAGTTAAATAGTTAAATGAACATAAACAAATTTATATATCATAAAGTGAATATGAACATGTAACTTCTTTCATATTTATTTAATAAATTGAACTTACACATCCAATTTATATGTATTATGAAACTTTGCTGCAACATTCAGTTTGTATGTATTATGGAACTTCCACACTGTTTACTGAGAAAAGAGGGTTTACAAATTTTTATCACTATAAACAAAAGAAATAATATTATCAACTTGATAAATTAAAAAAGATAATGTACATGAATATAGAAGTCGTTGCTCTTACGTCTAGTCCTAACAGTGCTTGTTGTCTTTGAACACTAGCAACTACAAGAACTGAATTGTGAAATTGCGGAATCAAATTTTAATGTTGGCTTAGCTTTTCTACAATTCTTGTTTTTTTTCCTAAAGTTATTTGACATCGTTCACTTAGTTTTTATTGATATGAATTGAATAAAAAAAAATAAATAAGTATAATAGGCTGCTTAAAGAATAAAAGAATTGAAGTATAATAAGTTGATTGAAGAAAAAAAAATAAAAGTACAATGGATCGATTGTATATAAGAATAAAAATTATGGAAGTACAATATGTTGCTTAAAAATAAAAATATACTGCACTAAACATACTACACTAAATATTATTATTAAAAAATTTCTTGTAAGGCCCCGTTCCCGGGACGCTTACAGTTGATCATTCATCGCGCATAAAACATATAATTACATTTGTCTCATAAAAATATTGCAGCGGAAACATTCAAAAATGACATCTCATTTCATTATAAACACTTTTGCCAAATAATATATCATTATCCGATTACAAAATACATGTTTGCATTATATCACAAAAGCTTTATAAATGGATGTCATCCCAAAAGAGCTGAGTAGCCTCGCGGTGCCATCCTCAGCAAACATTACCTGTCAACTGGAAAACATATAAAAAGTCAGCGTTGCTGAGTGAGTTCTAGTTTTATAATAAAACATACTTTACTTTCATTTAAAACCATTCGTTACATTTGCATGATCACACATCATACGTACACATAGGTAATATCTTTATTATCTCGTTCATTCATTCATTCATTCGTTCCATATAACTTTACTTGCGCATCGGATATCATCCATACCAATACCATGTGCTACACCCCGATCAGTCTTAGCTACTAGGCCGAAGTCAATAATTGAACACTGAGCGTATGCCACAGTACTAGGGGTAAGCGGTAGAGGTTCTACATTAATAGTCGATCACAAAGAAGGACCCGTTATCCGATGCATGCAAGACTTTTCATTTCTTTCCACTTTACGTTACATAATACTTCATTTCATTCGTTATCATAACCCGTAAAGCCGTAGGAAAGATAAACATACATCATACTAAGGAACATTAACATGCACCAACATCATGTCATACAGGGCAACATCATACATACATAACATGCATCATGCATAAACATGCAACATCATCATCACTATGCCCTACATGCTTTCTAAGGCCATAACAATTATCTTACATGCTCTTACGGGAACCTTTACGTCAAAACTTACATCTACTTTTCCCCGAAAGCTAGAAGTCTAACCACACTTTCCTTCAGGTGCAACAGCCCTATTCGTGCGTATGGACACCCTTCAGTCGCATGGCCTCCATGCGACTGAATATCATGCGATTGGACTCATGCGGATGAACATCCATGCGAATGGACATCCAGCCGTGCGTATGGACCTCATGCGGATGGAACTAATGCGAATGAGCACCTATGCGATTGACCTCTTGCGAATGGACTCATGCGACTAAGCACATATGCGACTGAACCCTCAGTCGTATGACTCCACATGCGACTGAACTCCTAGTCGTGCGAATGAACCCTTAGTCGTGCGATTGAACCCTCAATCGTGCGTATGAATCCCAATCGTGCGAATGACCCTCAATCGCCTCTTAATCGGCCGTATGGCCTCCATTCGGTCGCCTAGCCCTAGCTGATGCAGAATGGAGTTCATCCCGAACCCAATCTGCCATTTTCGGCCTCCAAGCTCATCCAAACCCATTCTAAGCCTAAATCAACCATCCTAGACCTTAGGAATGCATACCACAACACCATACAAGCACATACAAGCCCGGAAACATACACGAAACGCATCACACACATCACACCCAAATGGGTCAAACACATACACACACAAAAACAGGTTTTTAATGTTCTCCAGCCCCAAAATCAATTGAAAACAAGTAAAAGTGGGGTCCTAGAACTCACACAAACGAGCACAACGAAAAGGGCTTCGATTTGGCTTGCTACACAACGAGTTTGGCCACCCGAATCACCCGAACCGACCCTTTTTCCTCTCTTCTTCTTCTTTCTCTCTTCTCCTCTCTATAATTGGCTGATTATTTGAGTATGGGGGAGAGGGTAAGGGCTGCCATCTCCCTTATATACTCTCACTCGCCCGACTTTCTTTCGTTGACGAGTTTGGTCCCTAAACTTTGGGCTTTATTTCTTTTTTTCTTCCTTCGTCGGCTTCAAAATAATAAATAATCGGGTGTTACAAGTCCACCCCCCTTAAATAGGTTTCGTCCCGAAAACCTATTATTCTTCGAACAAACGTGGATAATGCTGTCTCGTTTCTTCCTCAGTCTCCCACGTTGATTCGGATCCCTTCCTGTGCTTCCACTGTACACGCACAAGAGGAACCACTTTATTTCTCAGCCTTTTCTCTTTCCGATCGATGATTGCCACTGGTTGCTCCACATAATTGAGCCGTTCGTCTACTTCGATATCTTCCAATGGAAAAATCATATCTTCATCCGCTAAGCACTTCCTTAGATGAGATACATGGAATGTCGGGTGAATTCCACTTAACTCATCCGGTAACTCTAGTCTATAGGCCACCTCTCCTACTCGAGCAATGATTCGGAAAGGGCCTGTCAGGACCTGGTATTTGAACGAAATACCTAGTGATTAGCGTGTAAACCAGATCAAATAGTGCGGAATCCTATTTGATTGGCGATCCAATCAGTGAGAACACACGAAGAATCAATCAAGAATTGAATCTAACGTTAGAAGTCGATTAGGAATCGATCTAATGTGTTCAGTGAACTTGGAGAACGATTTGGGAGGCTTCTGGACGGCTAGGGTACGTCTGGAGTCGTAATGGTATGAATGCTTACGTTTTTCCACGAATTGGGTTGTATTTATAGGTTAGTATTGTTCATTCGTGCGACTGGACCATAAGTATGGTTCAGTCGTGCGATTGAACCATGCGGTTGATTCATCCGCACGACTGAGTGTTCAGTCGTGCGACTGAGCCAATCTTATGTGTCAATCATACGACTGATCCAGTCTCCTGGTTCAGTCGTGCGACTGAGTCAATCGTATGAAGTTATTCATGCGTGTGGTCCATTCGCATGGGCCATTCGCATGAGAACTTCATTAAGTTAAGTTTGAATGTTTCAATTAATATAACTTGATGTGTAACCATTCAAACAATCACAAACCTAATTAACCAATTCAATATCGACTCATTAATGAAATATTAGACATTACAAATCACAAACAATCAATATCATTTCATTAATCATTACAAATTACATCAGAATCAGACAAACAAGATCTATTACATTTCATATCACGATCTAGGAACATACATGCATCAACAGGGCCTATATACCTTGGGCTCAATTTGCCCCGCTTTCGGAAGCGAATAATACCCTTCCAAGGTGAGACCTTCAACATAACCCGGTGACCCTCCTGGAATTCAATCGGCCTGCGTCGTTTATCAGCATACGACTTCTGTCTATCTTTGGCTGCCTTCATGAAGGCTTTAATCTTCTCAAGCTTCTCAGTCGTAGCCTCGATTACCTCGACGCTCCCCAATTCCTTCTGACCAATATCACCCCAACAAACGGGTGTTCTGCATCTCCTACCGTATAGCATCTCATATGGAGGCATACCAATGCTGGCATGATAACTGTTGTTGTATGAGAATTCGGCTAACGGTAGGTGGTCATCCCAACTTCCACCAAAATCAATCACACATGCCCGAAGCATGTCTTCCAATGTCTGAATGGTCCTTTCTGACTGACCATCAGTCTGGGGATGATAAGCCGTGCTAATATGTAACCTCGTCCCCATAGCGTCGTGGAATTTCTTCCAAAATTTAGATGTAAACCGGGTGTCGCGATCCGACACAATAGACACCGGCACACCATGACGAGTTACAATTTCCTTGATGAACAGATCAGCCAACCTCTCTGATGAATATGTCTCGCGGATCGGTAGGAAGTGAGCACTCTTCGTCAACCGATCAACTATCACCCATATGGCATCATACCCTTTCGGGCTACGCGGCAGCTTTGTAATGAAATCCATGGTGATGTGCTCCCACTTCCATTCCGGTATATCAAAAGGTTGTATCTTCCCATACGGCTTTTGGTGCTCGGCCTTCACCTGTAAGCAAGTAAGACACTTACTCACATACTCCACCACATCACGCTTCATACCCGGCCACCAATAATCTTTCTTCATATCGTGGTACATTTTCGTGGCACCAGGATGAATGGAGTACCGAGTCTTGTGAGCTTCATCCATTATCTTCACCCGTAGATCCCCAAAACGAGGAATCCACACACGACCGAATCGGGTTCTAACACCGAGCGTGTTTTCACCCAATTCCCCAACCAGACCTCTCATTCTTTCAGAGTTAAGATGATCTTCTTTCAATTCCTCATCTTGAAACTCCTTGACCTGCTTCATCACATCCAGGTCATGATCAACTGGAATGCTTTCACCCGAATCGGCTCGGGTCTCTCCTTTCGGCTAAGGCATCCGCCACCACGTTGGCTTTGCCCGGATGGTAATGGACCTCGTAATCATAGTCTTTTATGAGCTCCAACCATCGTCTCTGCCTCATGTTCAGATCCTTCTGCTCAAAGAAGTATTTCAGACTCTTGTGGTCGGTGAATATAGTGCACTTCGTCCCGTAAAGATAGTGCCTCCAAATCTTCAACGCAAAGACCACAGCTGCTAGCTCCAAGTCATGAGTGGATAGTTGACCTCATGAACCTTCAACTGTCGGGATGCATAGGCTATAACCTTTCCTCTCTGCATTAACACACATCCCAACCCCGAGTAGGAAGCATCAGAATAAACCACCAGATCTTCACTTCCCTCGGGTAATGACAGAACAGGAGCTTGAGTCAATCTCGCCTTTAATTCTTCAAACGCCTTCTCTTGAGCCTGACCCCATATGAACTTCACATCTTTTCGGTTCAACTTGGTTAGTGGAGAAGCGATTTTGGAAAAGTCTTGGATGAACCTTCTATAGTAGCCCGCCAAAACCCAAGAAGCTACGAATCTCGGATGGCGTCTTCGGTGACTTCCATTGCATAACCGCATCCACTTTCGCCGGGTCCACCATAATCCCATCGGGATTCACTACATGCCAAGAACTGAACTTCGCGCAACCAGAACGCGCACTTAGAGAATTTAGCATACAACTTCTCCCTCCTCAGCGTCTCAGAACCTCCGAATGTGACCGACATGCTCAATCTCGCTCCTCGAATAAATCAGGATATCATCAATAAACATGATCACTGATTTATCCAACATCGGCCGACACACTCGATTCATCAGATCCATAAAAGCAGCTGGCGCGTTGGTCAGACCAAAAGACATGACGAGGAACTCATAGTGACCATAGCGCGTGCGGAAAGCTGTTTTAGGGATATCTTGTTCCTTCACCTTCAACTGATGATAACCAGATCGAAGATCTATCCTCGAAAACCAACTGGCACCCTTTAGCTGATCGAACAAATCATCTATCCTCGGTAAGGGGTATCGGTTCTTAATCGTCAACTTGTTCAGCTCACGGTAGTCAATACACATCCTCATGCTACCGTCTTTCTTCTTCACAAACAATACCGGAGCACCCCAAGGAGAGATACTCGGTCTAATGAACCCCTTATCAAGCAGCTCTTGCAACTGCTCCATCAATTCCTTCATCTCCGTCGGAGCCAACCGATACGGTGCCTTGGCGACAGGTTGGGCACCCGGTATCAGATCAATCTGAAACTCGATCTCTCTGTCAGGTGGCACTCCTGATAAGTCTTCTGGGAACACATCTGGAAAGTCACACACAACCGGTACATCGGCTAGTTGTGGTGTTGGCGTATCCACATCCTTTACATAGGCCAAGTAAGCACTACATCCACGCCTCATACACTTTCCCGCCACAGCCATCGAGATCACTTTCGGAATCGTAGTAACCCGATCAACATAAACCGTAACTGAACTACCGTCAGGCGCTGATAACTGAATCATCTTCCTGCGACACACAATGTTCGCCTCGAATTCCGCCAACCAATCTATCCCAAGAACCAAATCAAAACCACCTAAGGTCATCACGAACGGTCTGACAGGAAACTTATGACCCTCAAGTTCCACATCACAGTTTCTATCATCACAGAAATCCTGGTAGACTTACATATGGCAGTTTCTACATCAAAGGGCGTATCAACACATCTACTACTAACAGGAAGCTTAGCACAAAAAGCAGCAGAAATAAAACTCTTACTAGCACCAGAATCAAATAACACAGACGCTAAAGTTTGGTTCACTAGAAACGTACCGGACACAACATCACGGTCCGTCCTAGCTTCCTCCTGTGTCATGGTGAATGCCCTGGCGCTCGCCCTCGGTCCTTCACCTCCCGTCCTCTTCGCCCTGGAACCCTCAGCCCTCGGCTTCTTACAATCCCTGCTCATATGACCAGTTTCTCCATAATTAAAACATTTGCCCGACAGGCAATCCTTTACCATATGCCCTGTCTTCCCACACTTGAAGCACACATTCGATCCCATCCTACATTCTCCCGCATGCTCCTTTCCACATTTGCCACACCTCCTCGATCCCGCTCCTGGTGTGGCCACGCGGCGGTCATCCACCCGTGCCTTTTTGTTTCCCGTCGAGGCATCACCCCAACCAAATTGTCTCCCATTCCAGTTCCGATCACCACCACCCCTCTTATTTGCTTCAGTCACCACCACTTCCCTCTCATCATATAGTCTTCCGGCTAAATCGACAACCGACCTAAAAGTGCTTGGCTGGGCAGCGATTATATGCCGGCGAACATCCACCGGTAAGCCCTGAATGTACCTCTTGATCTTCCGAGACAGAGGTGTCACCTGATCCGGCACCAACCGTGCCATCTAATTGAACTTGGTAGTGTATTGCTGGTGTGTCATGGATCCCGCCTCCAGCTGCAGGAACTCCCTCTCTATCTTATCCATCTCATTGTGAGGACAGAACTCCTCAATCACCATCTTCTTCAGTTCGGGCCATCTCATTCTCCCGATTGCCCGGTTACCCTCAGCGTGGACAATGTTGTCCCACCAGCATAGTGCCGAGTCCACAAATGAATGAGTGGCAAACTTCACTTTCTGATATTCCCGGCACTCGCTAATGTCGAGAACAGCCTCCATTTCTCTCACCCATCGGTGAGCAGCGGCAGCATTGCCATTACCGTCAAAAGTAGGGGGCTTACATCTCATAAACACCCCGTAGTTACAGCCTCGTGCCACCTCTCGCACAGGCTCATCTTCCTCTTCCTCGTCTTCGTTATCAGAGAAAATCGTTTCAGGCTCCGGTTGCTCCCGCTCCCCCGAGGCCCTATTTCTCTCCTTTCTTTCTCCCTCTTTCACAGCCTTGATGACTTCGGTCACCACAGACAGTAAAAGATTGTCTGCATGACCTGGTGTACTTCTTCAACAACAGCCTCCTTTACCGAGGCCCTCAGGTTTGCACTCTCATCCCCAGCTTCTGGATGAGGAGTCTCTGGTTCCTCAGGAACCACCTTCTCGACCCTTGGTCTTCCTCTCTTGGGTCGCGGCTCAACATCAGGCCCGCCACGGCCTCCACCCCTAGAAGCTTTAGAAGATCTACCTCCAGCCATTCTCTAACTCACACTGAAAGATTCAAACACTAACACGGTCATTCAAGGAAACAACTCAGTTTATGTCAAGTATAGTAAGTCCCTAATTACAGTGGCCAGTTGTAATTAGCCACTTACTTTACTCTTCATACCCCAAGTATTACCTGTCCTGACTACATCAGTATTTAAATCTACATACAACACATAACCACATACCATGCGCACATAAAACCGGTTAACTTTAAGAAAATACCTGATGGCACACAACTACTCAGATTGGCATCCCATTCCCTTTTCGTCCCATTTTCAGTTTAAGTTAAGGTTTATTTTGAAAGTTTACCCATTTCACTTAAACTTTGGCTCTGATACCAACTTGTAAGGCCCCGTTCCCGGGACGCTTACAGTTGGCCATTCATCACGCATAAAACATATAATTACATTTGTCTCATAAAAATATTGCAGCGGAAACATTCAAAAATGATATCTCATTTCATTATAAACACTTTTGCCAAATAATCATCATTATCCGATTACAAAATACATGTTTGCATTATATCACAAAAGCTTTATAAATGGATGCCATCCCAAAAAAGCTGAGTAGCCTCGCGGTGCCATCCTCAGTAAACATTACCTGTCAACTGGAAAACATATAAAAAGTCAGCGTTGCTGAGTGAGTTCTAGTTTTATAATAAAACATACTTTACTTTCATTTAAAAGCATTCGTTACTTTTGCATGATCACACATCATACGTACAGATAGGTAATATCTTTATTATCTCGCTCATTCATTCATTCATTCGTTCCATATAACTTTACTCGCGCATCGGATATCATCCGTACCAATACCATGTGCTACACCCCGATCAGTCTTAGCTACTAGGCCGAAGTCAATAATTGAACAGCTGAGTGTATGCCACAGTACTAGGGGTAAGCGGTAGAGGTTCTACATTAATGGTCGATCACAAAGAAGGACCCGTTATCCGATGCATGCAAGACTTTTCATTTCTTTCCACTTTACGTTACATAATACTTCATTTCATTCGTTATCATAACCCGTAAAGCCGTAGAAAAGATAAACATACATCATACTGAGGAACACTAACATGCACCAACATCACGTCATACAGGGCAACATCATACATACATAACATGCAACATGCATAAACATGCAACATCATCATCACTATGCCCTACATGCTTTCTAAGGCCATAATAGTTATCTTACATGCTCTTACGGGAACCTTTACGTCAAAACTTACATCTGTACTTTCTCCCGAAAGCCAGAAGTCTAACCACACTTTCCTTCGGGTGCAACAGCCCTATTCGTGCGTATGGACACCCTTCAGTCGCATGGCCTCCATGCGACTGAACATCATGCGATTGGACTCATGCGGATGAACATCCATGCGAATGGACATCCAGCCGTGCGTATGGACCTCATGCGGATGTAACTAATGCGAATGGGCACCTATGCGACTGACCTCTTGCGAATGGACTCATGCGACTAAGCACCTATGCGACTGAACCCTCAGTCGTATGACTCCACATGCGACTGAACTCCCAGTTGTGCGAATGAACCCTTAGTCGTGCGATTGAACCCTCAATCGTGCGTATGAATCCCAATCGTGCGAGTGACCCTCAATCGCCTCTCAATCGGCCGTATGGCCTCCATTCCGTCGCCTAGCCCTAGCTGATTTAGAATGGAGTTCATCCCAAACCCAATCTGCCATTTTCGGCCTCCAAGCTCATCCAAAACCATTCTAAGCCTAAATCAACCATCTTAGACCTTAGGAATGCATACCACAACACCATACAAGCACACACAAGCCCGGAAACATACACGAAACGCATCACACACATCACACCCAAATGGGTCAAACACATACACACACAAAAATGGGTTTTTAATGTTCTCCAGCCCCAAAATCGGTTGAAAACAAGTAAAAGTGGGGTCCTAGAACTCACACAAACGAGCACAACGACAATGGCTTCGATTTGGCTTGCTACACAACGAGTTTGGCCACCCGAATCACCCGAACCGACCCTTTTTCCTCTCTTCTTCTTCTTTCTCTCTTCTCCTCTCTATAGTTGGCTGATTATTTGAGTATGGGGAAGAGGGTAAGGGCTGCCCTCTCTCTTATATACTCTCACTCGCCCGACTTTCTTTCGTTGGCGAGTTTGGTCCCTCGACTTTGGACTTTATTTCTTTTTTTTCTTCCTTCGTCGGCTTCAAAATAATAAATAACCGGGTGTTACATTTCTAACAATAATTACCTTATGGAAACTCATACGTGTGTGTAAAATATATAAATTTATGTATCTATAGGGGCCGGTCACTAATTATAGAAGAATTCAATATGCTTGAAGAAATGATGTGAATATCTGGTCAACTTATAATCTGTTTCTGTCTTATAGGTGTTTTATGCATATATGGGCAACTTATTATGTTGTTTTGTTAGTCCATTTGGGTCCTTGCATGTACTTTTTTTGTTAGTCATTCAACTCCTCCCCATGGCTCGTTTCTATATATCACCCTTTAAAAAGAAAATCTATATGGCTCGGTTAGTATAAAAAACTAAATTTATGAATAAAAAGTATGATAGATTGAAAACGTTAGGATACAACACATGTACTTGCCTTAATGTTAGGTTTTTTAATGTTTCGATAAAGTCACTCATATTTTTAGAAATTATCCACTCAAGTGTCAATATTGTTTCTTGAGATATTTCATTAAATATTGGTTATTTTTAAGATTGAGTGCTTTAAATTGAAAATACACGAAACCTGATTGTTATTTTTTAGTATTATTTTTCACATGTAACCTCAAATATTGCGTAACTATGAATAAGATATTAAGTAAAAATAATTAAATTTCATAATTTTCTAGTTAAGTAAACTTGAAAATAAATTTAGTAATAACAAAGGTTCGGATGTTTTCCATAAGCCACCTAATCATAAAAATTTAACATTCATCACAAAGCCTCATTATTACTTCATGATTTTATCTCATGAAAAAAACATAGTTACGGGTAAGCAAATATATTTCTCAGCTCAAAATGTCTCATAAAACTAAAACATTATTCTACAATTTCACCCATAAATCTACTTACAAATCTAAACAAAACCTTGCAGATTCGACCCACTAATTTGTTGCACAATCATTCAAACTCTCATTCTTTTAACCAACTAATAAAGTGTTGTTACTTTTCATCCAACCGATGACTGTAAACCCTTAAAACAATAAACAAACCAGTAAAGTAAAATAGTGGGCATCGATCAATGTCCATGTAATATAAATATAATAAACAGCATCAACCAGTAACTTTCAAAAAACAATTAAAAAATGATAAAGAAATAGCACATATATATATAGGGTTTATATATATATGGTACAGAAGCAACGAGTTTGTTCGATGGGAGACCAATGCTCGACCACCAATGCGGGGACCGATTCCCAGTGTGACACATTAGTTTCATACATCTCGTGAACCATACACTTTTGACACGTATATATGGCAGCTTTTATATATAGTCAATCACCAATACCATTCTATCTGTTTTCTTTATTATTATTTCTAAGTTTGATGCTCAATCATATGAGCATTATGTGGTCGTGTTGTGTGCTTATGGCTTCACGTGATCCCTCCCAACTTTAACTTCTTCAGATCATAGCAGCCATGAGCCACATTTCCATAAAACAGATTCCAATAATATATATGTTGATTAATAATATAATATATATCTATTTGTGTACTTTACGGTGTTATTTGAATAGAAATGTGTAAATATAGTATAAGTTATTCGTACATATAAGTTGGTTGTTGGTATATAGATAATAAAGAGAAATACTGTAAGTTACCCATATAGATGGGAAAATATGTGTTATCGCTTGTTGTTCAAAAGTTTATAGGGTAGTTTGTGATGGTTATTTGTCACACAAAATGTACATACAATCAACTAGATTATTCTGTAATTGTCTAAAAATTGTGTTTTATTTGAATGAAAACTTTTGATACTTGCGATATTTTTGAATAATATATGGTTGTATTAATGAGTATGGTGTGTAAATTTCAAACTATGACATATACAATATAATCGAACCTTATTTTGACTAAGCACATAGGACATGATTTATGGAGAGAAGTAGACTTTAGCACAATAAAAAAAGTATATAAAATATAATCGAACCTAAATTTGACTAAGCAGTCGAACTCTATTATAGAAAACGGAAAAATTAAACGTATCAAACGTGCTTTAGTAAGCAATCCAACTCTATTAATTTTTCTGAAATGAAACTTATCTGAATTATTTTATCACTTTTTTTAATGTTATTATTTTTATGTAAATAAATAATTGATTTTTTTTACTTTATAACATTTAATGAAATACGTATGAAATTTACCTTTAAATACTGGCATCAGAGGGTGAGTTATTATAAGCAAAAGTTTTCAAATGATAATTTTCATTTCTATGGAGTTTTTTTAAGTTTTTCAGTGATTTTTCTAGTTTTTATTTTTAGTACTAGTGTGTGAACTCCCGTTTTGTCGCGAGTTGTTAAATTTATAACGTTTGATTTTGATTACTTGTATATTAGTATTCAATCCGTAGATATAGATAAAAATTATATTGACAACTCTGTTTTGAAAAAATAATCATACTTTTATGATTATAAGAGAAAAGTTATATAAGATTCAGAACCTTGAAACAGTTTTAAGAGCTTGTATATTTTTAGTTTTGATGACTTGTATAATATTACACATTATTACTTATTACTAAAATTATTTTTATTTTGTATATAACTATTATAATTACTTTAAATACTATTACTAATATTATTAATATTGTTATTATTATTAAATTTAATGAATTTATATGGATTAAAAAAATTAAATTAAAATCCACCATAATATTACCATACTAATTCTATATGTGTCTTAAGGTTAAGATAAAATTATTATTTTGACATCCTAAAATGTTTTATAAATAATATCGATATTCATTATTACTTTTTATATGTTATGTATAATGAATAGGCTTGCGTGATGTGTGGGTGCTACTGATTATATTACTAATAATAATAATAATAATAATAATAATAATAATAATAATAATAATAATAATAATAATAATAATAATAATAATAATAATAATAATAATAATAATAATAATAAAAGTATTATTATTATTTCTATTATTATTATTATTATTATTATTATTATTATTATTATTATTATTATTATTATTATTATTATTATAACTATGTAAATATGTGGTAAATAGTATTTAGTTATTTATATAATACTTAATTTATCACTACTGTATAATATAAAACCCATGGGTAGATTGATAATTTTCTATTTTTGTAAGACACCTAAAAGAACTATTTAAGTATATGGTACAAATGTTTTATGCAAGTGTTCCTAAATTGTATTTATTTAATTAAACTTATTATTATTATTATTATTGTTGTTGTTGTTGCTGTTGCTGTTGCTGTTGCTGCTGCTGCTGCTGTTGTTGTTGTTATTGTTATTATTATTATTATTATTATTATTATTATTATTATTATTATTATTATTATTATTATTATTATTATTATTATTATTATTATTATTATTAATTTTATTATTATTATTATTATTATTATTATTATTATTATTATTTTATTATTACTGTAAATATTTGGTAAATAGTATTTAGTTAATTATATAATACTTAATTTAAATAGTAAAAATATAAATAAATGTTAAGTTAAATTATTATAAATAAAGTAACACTTAATGTAGTGAATTTAATCATATGTATTAACTCATGTATTAATTAGAATAAGTTTATTAAATTTTTTTTAACGGCAAATGTACGACCCTGCTTCGGAGGATATGTGTTATCTTAATCGGGCTCATCTATCCGTTTCCCAGCCGGGACCGCACCCCTAACCCCCTCAGGAGGAAACTCATTGCTGAGAAAACCCCCTGGCTCAACTCTGAGATTTTACTCAGAGTGAGACTTGAACCCATGACCTTCCCTTTATTTACATGTGTTTTATAAAAATAGTAAATTATCAATCTACTAATTAGTTTTTTATTATACAGTACTAGAGAAAAAATTATGTTATATATTAAAAAAAGGTTTTAAAATGGAATCGAGTTGCAAATAAAATATTAACCTTGATACGTTATCAAAGTAACTTGAAAGCCTAAACTTTTGTTGATTGTCAAATATGTCTCTTGAAAATAGAGCATGAGATTGTTTATTTGGGTTATATTGTGTTCGTAATGTGTGTTTGTCGAAACCTAATTTCTGTCTCCTAAAATGCTAGCTAATTTCCAGTGATTTGATTTATTAAATTATTGATGCTAAATATAAAAAATACAATAAAAAACGAAAAAGAATCAATAAATCCTGATTCCATGTGTAGTAAATTTCAATTCTTTTATACATGATGGAATCTTTCGAATAGGATAATCACACGAAACCACGTTGTCGTAATTTTAAGAGATTCAACAATTTTTTATGTTTGTAAATTAATTAAAATAATTCAGTAAATTTTTTTTAAATCTGTTTAACTGTTGGTCTCCCATTTATTTACTCAACCAAACATTATGCAGTTCAGCAGTTGTACCTTATTTACTCACCCAAACTTCTGTGCTTGTTTTTTTTATTCATAAATGTTATGTCAAAAAATAAATAAATAAATAACATATAATAAAGCACATATTTAAAATCACGATAAGAAAAATCCTAAAACCGATTCTTGAGATTGGAAACATGTATAACGATAAAGAAAAATAAAATAAAAACAATGAGAGATAAAATCCACATGGACATAAAGGTGATTATGGGTACGTCAAATTCTTGGGGTTGTGTACGAGATCTTTAGGCAAATATCGGTGTGGGTGACATAGCTTGTGGTCACCAGAAAGCATGGGCTGCAATATCATACATTACGGGGGCAGGAACATGACACAAAAGGGCGTCATGCGATCGAAGTCTAGCTTGTTCAAGGGCGGACCATGAGGGGTGAGTGTGAGACTTGGAATAATAAAAATATAATCTTTCACCTTTTAATCTTTCACCGAGTCACCTTGTTTTGTATTCCGTTGTTTAAATAAAGTTATTTATTATTTTTTTCCCTTTAAATTCACTCAGTTTTCATTTAATGTTCTAGTTTTATATAAACTTTTTTTTATAAATGTCAAGTTTTTCTAATATTAAGTTAATTAAGAAATATATGTATCATAGTTATTATTTAATGATTACTTTTTTTTGGCAATTTAATATAACTAAAATAAAGAATTATAAAACTTATTTATTATTTAGTAAATCTTTTTTTTCACCAATATATATATATATATATATATATATATATATATATATATATATATATATATATATATATATATATATATATATATATATATATATATATATATATATATATATATATATATATATATATATATATATATCTATATATATATATATATATATATATATATATATATATATGTGTGTGTGTGTGTGTGTGTGTGTGTGTGTGTGTGTGTACATATATATACATATACATATACATATATATATATATATATATATATATATATATATATATATATATATATATATATATATATATATATATATATATATATATATATATATGTTCCATTTGCTTAACCTAAGTTTTAAATCTTTTAAAACAAACTATACAAGAATAAAACACCTAATGAAAGTTGATTACACTTTGAAACTTGAAATAACTTTAATAAAACACTTGGAAACTTGATTACAATTTTATAAAATTAAAGAAAAATAAAAAGAAACATATGAAAGATAATATGTTTTCAATGAATATAATACATTATGAATAATATGCTAGGCACGGGTTTACGGTGCTTATTAAATAATGAATGTGGTCATATAATCTTTTTTTCTCTACCATATAGTTTGTAGAACTCTAATCACTATTTTAGTTGGGAAATATCTCATGTTCCCCAGTAACATAGAATTGTTATCTATGATCATATATTCATATAAACAACACGAGAAAACCCTATATTGTCTTTTTAATCTTAATAAAAGTTGTAGCTTGATAGGAATTCATAATAACATTTATAGGAATTTTTAGCTTGAAGCAGTAACGGGTTGGTTCAGTCATCACGAGAGCCACAAAGGAGTGTCTGAATGGATTTGTTTCCATCGCCAATGGTGTCACAAATAGGTTATTTCATGTACTCATGTATTTTGTATGTTTCTTTCGTTTCAAATCCTGTAGGTAGCACCATATACTACGGAGAAATTGTCATATATGGGTGGCGTAGTTTGTGTTAACAAAAAACTATGAGTTGCACTAACATAGACGTCGTGGGTAGGCATGTGACAAAAGGGATGACCAAACAATCCAAGGCAGATCATAAAAAATAAGTCCTGCCTTTGATATAAAGAAAATGGGTCTACTATTTTTTGTGATCCTTTTCCCGAACCGAATCATGTGTGATGTGTAAAATTTCAATGAGATTAATGATATGAAGAAATAAAAATGACCATAGAAGACGAGCAACATATTAAAGATAAAAAGTAAAAAAGAAAAAGAAAAAGAAATAATAATGAAGGTAACCAGTGATACAACAAATGTAATACGCAAAGAATATTCTTTTAAGGTGTATACGGAATGATTAACATGGTTATGTTATGATAAGAATAAACATGATTTACATGAAAAGAAAAATTTAATGATTGGATGACTTTATAAATTGTTTTCAGTTTTTAATGATTTCGATAATAACTCCCTATCTAATCTAGTTTAATACAAATTTAGTTTAATACGAATTTTAGATCTAAGTTTTGTTTACATTACTCTTTTGTATGTTTGTGTCCCACACACGTTAAAGGACGAAACACCTGTTTTACCTCTTTTTGCCTAATTATTGGTCGTTGAAAATAAACAAAGCATAAAGTCAAAACTTAACATAGAAAACAAATGTTTCGATATTACAAAATATTTTGTTGACATACTCTCAATAATATTTTTAATAAGTATTATCTAGGACCTTTAATTAGGGTGTCGACATAAACAAAGGTAACCGACCTTCATAGTGCTAGAGGTCTCATTATCATCAACGATTATATAATTTGTATAAACTACGTATAAAATATATGATGTTTGGACATGAATAAGAGACCTTAAATCTATGATTTATGTACTCGATCTATCGAGACTAGATGAGCGTTGTGGTAACTATGGTAAACACAATATGAACCTACCTTTTGATATAGATAAAGTAATTTCATAAGAAAACCATGAATAGTTTTGATCTAAGGTAATGTTTCCACTTAAACATATGCAAATAATTAATTAATTTACATGTGAATCTATGGATAATTATATTGAGATAACTGCATTCTATTATTAATAAAAAGAAAGAATATATTGTTTACGTAGACTAATAGAACTATATATGTGAAAAAAATACTAAAGAGTTAAATACGATTTTACTATCTTAATTTTGATAAAAATAAACATTTTTTTTCAAAAGTTAAACATATGCAAATAAACATTTTTTTCAAAAGTTAAAAAAAATCAATTCCAGTTTAAAAGTTTTAGTATTGTTTAATTCAATAAGAAAGCTTGAAGGTAAATTGGAATGAATTGTAAACACCTAAAGAAATTTTAAATGGGAATTAAAACAATTGATGATACTTTTAAAGGAAAAAAAATTCTTAAATTTTTAGAGAAAAAAATATTATTTTTGAAAAATCATAGTGAGTAAATTAACTTTAACTCTTTTATTAATATCATGATTTTACGTAACTGTCTAAAGCACAGTGAATTTTTTTTAGTTTTGGTTGGTTTTGAGACATTTGTATTATTCCTTTTTTATTAAAAGTTAGAAACCTCTAGTTTTGGTTGGTTTTCAGACATTTGTATCATTTTTCTTATATTAAAATGTAAACCATGTAATAATGGTTCCATATAGGGTTTTGAAAGCTTCCTTTAGCCAACTGCTTTATGCCATTAGTCTCTGGAAACATCTTTCTCAGTGTGCATCTTCTTGATAACAACACTAGACGTATAGCTTTTGAGATTAGGTTAAAGTCTCATTAGCTTGTAATTAAGTAAGAATATATTCTATGTTGACTTAACCGTATCATGACGGAAGCTAGAAACTAGTGTTTCGGTTATGCTTCTTTAATGAACAATGATGTTTTCTATCTGTTTCCTTTGTTTGAATTTGTGTAAATTTTCTTTTAACCTTAAATCTACCCTACTATTAGTCTTAAATTGGTTTAAAATTAAATTAGTGTGTGCGCGGGTTGAATCCAAGACCTCTACAGATTTGTGTAAAAAACCAAAAGAATTGAACTGAAACATTAAAACTTAAAACTTTTTTTATATTATCCGTAATATATTGTTTTTGAAAATATTGGATGACAATATTTTATAAATTATATATTATTTACCCATTTATAATATAACTATAACTAACACAAAATTAGTACTATAACTTTAAAATGTTAGAAAGAATCATAAAAGAAGAATAATCTATAATTTATAAAAATGTATACAAGAGTTGTATTTTTCATCTATATTAAGGTGATATTTATACTATATAAATCAATTATTTTGATATTGTCACATCCCGGCGGAAGCGTGAAATGCTTAGGGTGTGACTTGTTTGTTCAGAACTCATTGATCCACAAATTTTAAACAGATAGCACATAAACATAGCATAATTCATAGCATAATATTAAAGTTAGGATTACATTAAATCATAATAGTCAAAATTTGAAATAACATAATCCTATTAAATCATAAAGATCTAACAGCTACATCTTCAGAGACGATGGAAATGAGTATCCACCGATACACTGAGGTCATACAGGTTAACTGTCCGATTCACACAAACTTTCCCCATTATCTCTCCCCAGCCATTATACACATCAAAAGAGAACATTAAGCTGTTAGTCATGATGAACTCCTGAAAAAACATACTCAAAATAGTCAACACAAAGTTGGTGAGTTCACAAGTTTATCTTAAAGAAAATATTATTGATGCATCAGATACAACCAAACCTTACTTAATAATCAGATCGTTCATAACTATCATAACATAATTCATAAATCAGATAATATAGCATCACAACACTCATCCTGTTGGTGCAGGAAATATTTTCCTAAGTAGCGCTACCAATATTATCTAACGGTTCCACATCCGAATTAATGGTTGTAACATAAATGACAGTGTATCAAAATATTGTATCAATCATAAAAATCAATAGTATGCTTTTTCCCCCAAAAGTTTATAAAAATCAAAATGGGGCTATGAATCTCACTTCTTACTCCCAACGATAACCTATAAATAAAAATATTTATAGTTTAGAAAAAATGTATTTTCTTTAACATTTTTAGTACCTCAAACTATAAAATTTATTTCAGAAATTATACTAATGCATACACCACGAAATTTTTACAGTAGGTGGGTTCTAATATTAGACATAATATAGTAAAATTTCATTTCACTATTATTTTCAGCTTATTTTCTATAATTTTTACATTATTTGAATAATTCATTAGAAATATCTTCGGGCCTCTAAAAATATCCAAACTTGGTCAGAATATTTGACATAATTTTTACAGTTTCCCAAAATTTTCTTATATCCTAAGTCATAGCAGAGTCAACTTTTACGATTTTTCTCATTTTACCAATATTTAGTAAAAATATCAGAATATGTCTAAAAATTATTATTTTTACACAGACTGTTCTATTCAAATTTTCATATTTTCTGTAAATTTCTCATAATTTATTTCACAGCTTAAGTATTTTTCCTGATTTTTAGTTAGCAGAACATTTAAAAATTCATAACTTGAACATATTTTTGAGTTAGGCCACGAAACATTTTCAGTAAGTCCCATAAATTGTAATAATCAATATATAAATTTTCCACACATTTGCCAGGGTCAGTTCTTCCAGCATAATTTTTCCTTTTAAATACTTAGATAATTTATATAAATTATTTTACTTATAGAAATGTTATCAAAATTTACAGAACTATATTTCTTAATATTCTAAACATATTTTCAATGTTTGTTCCCATAATCATAGTCATTAATCATAATAAACTGAATTTAACAAGTTACACCTAGGTTTTTAACCCTTTTGTTGATAATTTTCTTTATAAATTTTGTTTATCTAGATTTACTTTATTTATTTCAGATTCATAAAAGTCTCCTTACTGCTTTTTGAATATGTTTACATGTTTGTAAGATTTTGTAAAGAACTTGTATGTTTAATCACAAAGGTTAGTCATATGTGTTTGTTTAAACACATAGGTAGTCTTTGTAATCTTAACTAGTTATGGTTTAGAGATTAGAACCTTGATTTTGACAGAGGGAGAGGGTGATGATAGCTGATGGTAGCTTCTTTCTTCGATGGACCGAGTTGAGGGATTGTCTTTGAGCTCCAAGATCTTGTCCTTCTTGCAATGGTTAATTGGAAGATGATGATGCTTGGTTGTGGTGACTTTGAGGTAGTAACCGAGAGCTTAAAGAAAAAGAAATGATGTAGAGGTGAGCGTGAGGTGAAGATGATGATGTTTAAATAGATGGTGACCGGGAGGAGATGGTATGGTGTAAAGGTGATGGTGATCTTCGGGTATGGGATGTCCGAGAGTTTTTGAGGGAGTATGGGGTGATGGTGTGCGATTTGTGAAGTGACCGAGAGTAAAGGGTGTGATGGTGTGTGGTTTGAAGATGTGAAGGTGGTATTCGGTTGTGGTGAAATGGAGGTGACCGGATTGTGTTTTAATGGGGTCTCGCCGATTGCCTTCAATGGGCATAATCATGATGGCTACTCCTAGCCTTGATGAATAAGCTATGTGTAGGTCATCTAGGTGTCAAGCTCTTGGAACCTTAGATGCAAGGTGTCGGTTTAATGGGGTGGTGAGGTGTCCTTGGCCGGTTATAGATAATCACCAAGCTTAGAGTTTTAATCGGTGGTTTAATCTTGCAGGACCGGTTAAGGGCTTGAACAAATTACAACACAACAACACAATGAGGAGAATAACTAAACTTTGATCAAACAGTGAACTGGATTAACCAATATTGATACAAAGAATACAAGTAAAGTAAAGAGACAGAACAAGAGAGTTGGGTTTCAAGGAGGCAGTATATTGCTTTCTCAAGTTCTTTTACAAGTGTTACAAAGCATAAAGAAAGATACAAGAACTTGGAATACTTATACTACAACCTACAGCCGGCTATATTTTGAAAGCCAGCTGGATACAATTGACTAGACACTAACAAAATCAATTGTAGGATCAAAAGGCATATCTGCCTTTTGACCTTGTGACTATGACATGCCATAGCTCACATCCTTATCATTACAAAAAGGATAAAGTACATAAAGTAGAAAGTTACAGACTCAAGACCTCAATGTACAGTTACCAAAAGCATGGACCTTTTCACCAACTCATGTAAGTTGGTGACTTTACAGAGATGCAGCGGAAAGGTGTCCAGCTTTATGGAACAGTACATCAGATAAAGCATGTTTACTAAAAGTCTTCGGAAGAAATCCGTCTTCATAGGTTGAAGCTTCGGAAGACTTTGTCTCTGAGGCTTCGGAAGACTTCATGTTTGGCTTCGGAAGATATTGGTCTTGGCTTCGGAAGATTTTACACTTAGAGTAGTTTCTAGTGTATGGTGTAAAACTTCCGAAGCATTTCTTACTTCAGTACTTAGTGCATGTGTTGCAGAGAGACATTGGATGTTTTGGTTTGCATCAGACTTAAGGAATCCTTACAAACTCCCCTAGGCTGACGCTACCAAAACATTTAGAAGATCTTCAAATGTTAGTGGTCTTCAGTACAATCATGACCATACCCTTCTTCATTAGATGGTCAGGATCATCAAGACCTTCATAGTATCTTCTCATCTCAAAGAGATCATGCAGAGGTAAGTTGATTATGTCTTGCCAAGTATAGACATTCTCAACACCTCGATCTCTGATTACATGGCATCTTTATGGATTGGTAGAGTAAGTCCAGGACAAGATGGGTGTCTCAGTTGTCAGAGGAGCCACTTGCATTGGAGTTAATTGGGCTGCCTCATCATGCACTTCCTCAGGTTGATCTGACTCAGCCTGGGGTGTAGAGGTAGATGACTTAGGCTTCTTCTTCTTTGACTTTGGTTTAGAAGCCATTCTCTTCTTCCTCTTTGATGACTTTAACTGAGAAGACTGGTCTGCAGCACCTTGTTGATCATCCTTGTCTTTCTCAGTTGGGTGTTCCTCCCTCACAGGTTCAGAAGGAGAGGGAGTTTGACCCTGCTTTGGATGAGAAGTTGAAGCTTGCTGAGGCTCAGCTGGAGGTCCGGATTGAGGTGTCTCAGGTTGTTCAAACTTAACCTCCACTTCAGGTGGGACTTGACTTGGAAGAGAGTGTAAGTCAATTAGTTCACCACTCTTAATCTTCTGCTTGATTACCCTTATATGCTCATCCATTGTGGATAGAGACATAGGGCCAAGTCTCCTTCCGAAGAATCCATATAGCTTCAAGAAGCTCATCATCCTTTGTCTATCAGCAGACTTCTTCATACTCTTTTGGATGATGGCTCTTGACTTTGCAGCTTCTTCCCTTAGCTTCCTTTTAGTTGTCTTTCTTTCTTTGACTAGCTCAAGCTCAAGTTGTTTCAAGTACTCAAACTCAATGAAGTCATAGGACAGGGGAAGAAGTGCATCTGCCTGATAGAAACCTGTGGCACTCAGGTAGTTGATCATCTTGATCCTATCTTCTTCTTTGTCTACCTGAGGTTCTTGTGGAGCCACATCTTCTTGTACAGGACTTTCTTGAACTGGAGAGAGAGTGGGAGCATGCTGTAGAGTCTTTTCTGTCTCCTCTCCTCTTTGAATTGGATAAGTAGCCTTGCATCCTCTTTTTCTTTCATCTCTCTTGACACTTCCATGTCAGCAGTTCATTCAATTCTTCTAAGGGGAGGGAGATGATTTCATCAATATCATAGTTCCTGGTCTGTAAATAAGTAATCCTGACTGCCCTCAACTCATCATCTTGAGTATTTGGTCTGGGGGCAGCCCTGATTGCAGCTTGCATAAAGCTTGAAGACCCAGAGGAACTTTCTCCCCTTAGCTTCCTTTTCCTCTCTCTCTCTTCCTCCTCAATTTCCTCAGGAGTCATAATCCTTTTCCCTTTGTCACCCACATACCTTTGTGACTCAGGGTGGATAGAGGCTTGGCCTTCATTTCTTGGTGTAGCTTCCATGCTCTGGCCAGAGAGAGGCTGAGAAACACCTTCACCAGCAGGTGTCTCAGAAGGAGTGTGAACCTCTGCAGTAGTTGTTGATGAGGAGACAGGGGTCTCAGGTTCTGTCACTGGGCCTTCAGTCAAGGTTTCCCCTATGAAACTAATCTTAGGGTCCACCTCAACATCCAGTTGACCGATGACATTGCCTGATTGCCTAAGTCTCCTTCTTAGAGTGAACTCTGCAAGGATCCTATCTTGGATTCTTTGAGCCAATCTGTCAGCTTGTCTTGAGTTTTTTGGATTGACAAGTGGCATGTTGACTAGATCCAATCTTTCATAGAAGTTCAAGCTTTGAAAATCAAATACTTCTTGTTGCCCTTGAACTCTGTGAAGAATAAGGGCTCTTCTGTCAGCATCATATCTCCACCTTATGATGTAGTTTGAAGTTCCTTGTGGTGGAGATGACACAGCCCTTGGTATATCTTCCTCAAAGAGACTCCTGATGATAGAGTCTATAGAGTCCACATTAATGTGAACTTGAGGAAGTTGCTGAGAATGCACAATTACAAGTGAGGATGGTGAGTCCTCTATGTCCATTCTCTGTGAAGAACTCCCAGGTTCTATGGCTGCAATAACTTTCTCCCCCTTTTTGGTAGCATCACCCACTTGCATAGGTGAGCTGGAGGATAAGTTAATCACTTCCACAGGTTCTTGTGTTCCTGGTTGAGCTCTCCTTAAAGGTCTCCCAGCTAGTTTTTCCTTAAGATATGAAATCTGAAGTTGCTAATCATTGACCCTGTTTTGTAAGGTAGTCACCTGAGATTCAAGGTGACTAACCTTAGAGACTAAATAGGAGCATGTTTTTGACAGTTTCTGCACCTTTAGTCTCAAATTCCCCTCTTCTTCATCAGAAGAATCATTGGGGGATGAGATGGTTGGACCAAAGTCCTCTCTCTCACCACCAGCTTGAGGTTCTTGGCTGCTGGTTTTCCTCTGCTCACTAGCAATCTCAGTTGAGATGCCAGTAGGCTAAGTTGCCATGGTTGAGGTCTTAATAATGTAATCACTTGCAGAAGTGAAAGCCTCTTCCATATGGACATCCTGAACATGTTCAGAAGTATCCACCTCAGTAACAGGTGACTGATGTGGGATAGACTGAGGAGAACCAGAGGTACTCATCTCTCTTTGAGTAGGGGAGGAGAAGAGAGACTCATGGTACTCACTGAATCCTAAGTCTTCATCAGTATAAAAGGATAGGTTAGGAATGGGTTGGTTTAGATCTAAAGGCTGGGGATGGTAACCGTCCCCTGAAGGTTGTTCACTTGAGTGTTGAGACTCAGAGTGAAGGCTTAAGGCTAACGCCTACGATGTCTTGCAACGTCCGATCAACAGCCTCGATCGCCTGTCGTTTTGCCATTGATACTTCGTCCCAAATGATTAATTTAGATGACCTAAGTAGTTCAGCGGCCCCACTTTGTTTTTTGATGTTGCACATCGAATTATTATTAAGATTTATGGGAATCTTGAATCTCGAGTGAGCCGTTCTCCCTCCTGGCATATTATTGGCTGCAGCACCCGATGAAGCTGTTGCGAGAGCAATAAGACCACGTGAACGAACTTCAGCAAGCAACGCTTTGTACAAAAAAGTTTTTCCCGTTCCACCTGGACCATCTATAAAGAACACACCTGGTAAATCATTATCCACATGCGTCATTATCTCATCAAACACGACTTTTTGGTCCGAATTAAGTGAATGTTTAGCACATAAGTGTTCAGCTTCAACAACTATCGCATACTCCTCTTGCACCTCACGATGACGTACCGATTGTAAGTGAGCATCTTCTGTTATGTCTGGAAGATCGAAATCATGGAGATTTTTACCTATAGATTATAGAAACACCCTAATTTCAGTAAGAACTATATTTTGCACTCGTTCACCACTATGACAATGTAACCTATGGTCTTCAGATAATGAGTCAAAGTGGTCATTCCATAACTTTCGAACATCTCCAGGTTCGCAAAAAAATATTAGAGTCGCGAATAACCTTCTAAGAGCCTTGGGAAACTGAAATAGAGACGCTTCTGCGAGAGATTGCGATAAACTTTCATCGTTCTCAATTAAGCCTATCTCAAGAGTTGCTTTTCGAAACGTTGTGTGCTTTACGCCATTAACTGTGCAAAGATCTTCAAAAGAAGTAGGCCCTTTAACATTTGATAAAAGTAGGCGTAAATAATACATTTCTCCTTCAGCTGGATTAGCATAAACAATACGACCTCTTTGTGGTTTTTGCAAACGACGATTCCAACGACGCGAGCCTACATTCCACGTGAAGTGTTTTGGAAAATCTTTATACAAATATTGTCTTGCTGTTTCATCTACTCTATTTGTATAAAAAAATGCAGTTAGCATGTTAGGACCTGGTATTTGAACAAAATACCGAGTGATTGCGTGTTAAACCAACTCAAATAGTGCGGAATCCTATTTGATTGGCGATCCAATCAGGGAGAACACACGATGAATCAATCAAGAATTGATATCAACGTCAGAAATCGATTAGGAACCGATCTGATGTGTTCTATGAACTTGGAGAACGATTTGGGAGGCTTCTGGACGGCTAGGGTACGTCTAGAGTCGTAATGGGATGAATGCTTGCGTTTTCCCACGAATTGGGTCTATTTATAGGTTAGTATTGTTCAATCGTGCGACTGGGCCATAAGTATGGTTCAGTCGTGCGATTGAACCATGCGGTTGATTCATCCGCACGACTGAGTGTTCAGTCGTGCGATTGAGTCAATCTTATGTGTCAATCATACGACTGATCCAGTCTCCTGGTTCAGTCGTGCGATTGAGTCAATCGTATGAAGTTATTCATGCGTGTGGTCCATTCGCATGGGCCATTCGCATGAGAACTTCATTAAGTTAAGTTTGAATGTTCTATTTAATATAACTTAATGTGCACTCATTCAAACATTCATAAACCCAATCAATTCAATCACAACTCATTAATAAAATATTAAACATTACAAGTAACAACCAATTCATATCATTTCATTAATCAATTACAATTACATCAAAATCAGACAGACAAGTTCATTACATTACAAATCATGATCTAGGGACATACATGTATCAACATAGCATGGTTCTCTTATCTCTTTCTTTGTCAACAATTTCAGACATTATATCATTATCTCTAAATCTAACCATTTGATGATTAGGAAGATGTAGTTGTAAGGCCAACACAGCAGGATGAATTTGAGAAAGAGAGAAGGAAAAAATGCGCCACATAGCCTCTGGGGGTGATACATATCGCGCATCTTGAAATTTCTTTATCTCATTAATGACAACCTCTTGCTCATCTTGATCGATTTGAATAACTTGTTTATCATGTCCTTTGTAAACGTATTTGAATAAATATTTCACAGATTTTATACTTGAGCAAACTTCTACATTCATGTGACAATTGAACATCATTAAAAGCCTTGGGTTATATGGGACCACCCATCTATTATCAAGAGTTTTTCCTCGTACATCCACTTTTAATCCATTATTTCTCCTTCGATATAATGGATATGCATCGTCTCCTTGTGTTGTCTGTTCATTAAACTGCCTGGGATAGCGAAAACGACAAATTGGAGGATCACCCTGCATGCAAGGATTGTTTGTTCGTAAATGTCCGCAAGGACCATGAATCATGTGCTTGACAACAACCTCGTGCAATTTGGGATATCTTGATATGTCGGGAATTTCAGCACACACAATCTTATCATAATGGTCGGGATTATTGATTTTGTGTTGCGGGTACATGATAAGAAGAAAATGTGCATGTGGCAAACCACGCTTTTGAAACTCGATGACATAAACGTATGCTTTGACTTCTCCTAGAATATGTTTCTTGAAGAGTTGTTCCTTAAGATCCTCTAATTTAGCACGAAACACTCTTGAAAGAAGCTCTGGACGATCTTGTGCGGTTTGACCCACTTTCAAATTATCACATATCTCAGGCCACCGAGGATTACATGTCATTGTAAGGAACAAATTAGGCTTGCCATCATCTTGAACTAAAGTCATCGCATCTAGAAACCGACGACGCATGTCGCGAGGCCCTCCGATGAAAGATGAAGGCAAGACAATCCGTTGTCCCACTCTGTTTGGATTAACCTCACCAGCATTAACGCAATCCACAATACCTTGATACAAATTTGCTCTGATCTTAGACTGGTTTCGTTCACAAAATTGTAAACGTTGCGTCTCAATCTTTATGTAAACATCTACAGCAAACTGTTGTAGCAATCTACCACCGAACAGAAGCACGTTCTCAACAGATCGAATTTGGAATTTGTAACAGTAGTACTCTCGCATAGCTACGGTTGTTCTACCACGTCGTGTGTTTGCCTCTGAATAATTAAAAATAATACACGTTAGGGTATTATTTTTTATCATCACTTTAAAAGATACATAAATTGTTAGTACCTTCCATTTCTTCGTCGATGTTGTCATTATTGTTGTGAACTTCATTGAGTGGTACTCCTTGACGTGGTATGTTAGGATGCCAACCCGACTCACCATTAGGAAAAAAATAGAGGATACGATAATGGATCGTAACAACCAAAGTAAGGCTGGATAGTTTGACTATATTCTGATCTACCGTACACAACAATACTTCTTTTGTACGAAGTGATATTGTCGTTACCTTCCACCCAAATTCCAGCAACCTATAAAATGTTGCATTATAAATATGTAGATCAATATGTAGTGTACGGTAGAAGATCCACACGTTGAAGTAAAAATAATATTATTTAAACCTCGGATGTCATTGGTCGGTTGTACACCCTTTGGTCAAGATCCACGGAAGCATTTAAAGTGACTCTATAGTTGTCTAGAGGTCCTAGTTCCGCAAGACTTCGAAATGTGTTGACATATGGGTTTGTAGAAAGAGCACGTGTTACCATCTCAGTGATGCTTCGATCAAGATTGGGCCATTGGAGTCTATGATCTAACTCGGTATCAGGATCATAAAAATACAACTGTAAATACCGAGGTTTTCCATCCCTCGAAACTAATTGGTCGATTTTGTGATATATTCCTTTATGTGCACGAAACGTATAGACACCGGCTCTCATATTGTTCATTGTATCATCCAACGTCACACCCATTGAGGCGAAAGAAAAATTGGTGTTATAAGCACGTATGTTTTGCCTAAACATTTTTCCAACTTCATCTTGCGACGTGAAAAGTTGGTACAATTCTTCTGGAATTTCTGAATTTGCTAATATTGTTTTTCCACTCATACAACAAAAGGTTGCAAATTCAAATGTGAATCGTTTGGCTCCACAATGAGGACATGGACTACGTTCCTTTAAGACACGATGATCAGTAGGTATACCATCATAAACAAAATTATAGGGATCCTCTTCTATGTCCGAAATGTTTCGAATGGTTCCTTCTATTTGAACACCTAAGGAATTTGTTGTAATAAGTAACAGGAGTTGTAAAAGAATGTCAAGTTGAATGAAAAAACTTTGTTAAATAAATAGAAACCTTGTGATGTTTCAGGTAAGACTTCATTGAAGACACGATGGTCTCTAGGTCTACCATTGTAAACAAAATTATACGGGTCGTCTTCAATAATCTCATCTCGGATGGATGGTTGATCAATAACGTCAGAAAATTGAGGTAATAGTGTTCGCGGTTGAATTCGAATACCTAAGGAATTCCAAGTATTAAGTGATGAAAAATGAAAAGATGTCAACTTTAATAATGAAACCATTGTTCAATAAACTATAAACCTCGTGATATTTCAGGCATGATTTCGTCATTTATAAAGGGGAGTGTTGTTGTCGGAGTACTATCATCCGTTGGAGCACATCTAATTTGAATACCATTTGAATTACGTTTTCCATTGGCTTTGCGTGTATGATAGCATGCTTCATCTCGAGCCTTTCCTTTTTCAGTCGAACTACATGACACATGCTGCTTTCGCATTTGTGTTATTTGACTACTATTAGTTTTCAAGATTCTTAATGGCGTCCTTTCAATTATTGGATCACTTTGGGGGACATGGCCTGCACCAATCTTTGATAGATTGTTATTTTCTTTGCAAGAAGCATAATATCGTCTATTATACTCTTTCCTTTTTTCAGCTGACGTAGATGCACTTGAGGTAGCGGGTTCATTACAATCTTTTGATTGCCCATTCTTTTTACGTGAAGCATAATATCGCGCGTTGTACTCTTTTTGTTTTTCAACTGACGTAGATGCACGCGAGGTAGAAAAATCAATATGATCTTTTGGTTGCCCATTAGTCATTGTAAATTGATAAATACCTTGTAAATTAAATAAAAGAGACTTATCTTAGACAATCAATTTATGAAAATATCATTACAATAACAGTATACTACATGTGTTCCGAGCATCATAACTGAAAAACATTAACAGAAAAGTTAAACTAATAGTGGAAAGTTAAACTAAAAGAGCTGGTGAAACTAAGGTCTTCACAAAAACTACACCCTGGGAACCACGAAACGAAGTAACAGGATAAAAACATTCTAAGAGCTCTACATCCATTTTAATTTCATAAAGCTTTCCCAAATTGGTCATCACAAACCAATTACCATTTGTCATAAAATGTGTTATCTCACACCATATTGACAGCAGGATAGGAGGGATCGTAGAACATGACACGACCTTAATCCAGTGCTCCCCTTGTAGCAACCATAACTCAACTAACATTTCGCGTATGCCAGTACTAACAAACATGTGAAGTTCATTTTTTACATTAACTAAATCTCCGATATAAATTCCTGCAGAAGGAACCGGTGGAAAGCTTATCTCTTTAAGCTGCTCTGAATTAGCATCAAAACAAATGACCACATTTATTCCTCCAACACAGGACTCGCAAACAGTGAAATATAAAGTATTAGCACATAACGTAGCAGTTGACCAAGAGAATGCGGGGATAACGTACTCCGGTCTTGTTACGAAAGGTATATTTCTCCAAGAGGATGATTTCCTAGAATAAATAGATGCACAAAGTACACCACACCTACGCTTTACATGCAAGACCTTGTAATCATTATAAGCATCAATGTACAAACCAATAGCGTCAGCATTTTTTTTAAAGAATCCATAGCAACGACAATGAGGTGTTGACAAATACTTGTAAGCACCAGTGACTGGATTCCAAAGAAGCAACTCAGATGTATGATTCAAGCGAACACACAACAATCCATCCAAATGTGAAAGAATCGAGACATCATGAAATGGAAATGGGACGATGGTGCTTGGCCCATAATCACCGGTTTGAAAGTCAATTAGACGAACAGAGCATATTGGTCTCTGATTAAGAGGATTCTCTGATTGGATGAATTTAATGAGCAAGAGCAATGTACCCTTGCAAAGTCTTCTGTTGATAGGAAGGCATACCATTCCTTACAAACAGACTTAAAACGACATACAACCTTTGCTGGCAGCCTCGTTAATATCTCAAATATCATTATTTCAAGCAGTAGGGCAACCATGGTGACACCTTCGTTCACAAATATTGACTAAATATCTGTATAATATAATTCTCCTCTGAATTAGTATTTAGGTGAAGAAAAGTGTGGTTACATTACATATATAGCATACTACACAATACACTAATATAAATAAATATTATGCAAAGCAAAACATAGTTCTACTAATTAATGCTTAAAATAATATTGTCTACACAAATTGTGAGGTTGATATTTTGTGTGGTAATTAGTTCAAACTTTATATCGTTTTTTATTAGGGTTGTTGGTTTCAAGCAAACTTGTTGTAATAATCAATGTTTAAGTATAATGTCTGTGTTTATGATTTGATTACATTTGTCTTTCTTTTGTTCTTTTATAAAATTTATAATATGAATATGAGATTATGTTTTTTATAGTTAATGCATGAGATATGAATATAAGTTCTTTGTAACTTCGTTACATCAAATTCCAATTAGAACGCAAGAAAAGCCAAAACATTAAAAATAGACGTCTAACCATAGAGGTTAATTAAAGAGTTCATTGTAAACATGTTAAAATGAACATGGACTCTAAGGACGACCAATCCTTTCAATATCACGTGCCTCGGGCATGTTTGGTTCGTAGGCAATCGTTGTTAAGTCTGTAGAAATCAAAATATTTTCTGAAAACAAAAAAGAACGTATAAGTTTACGTAAGGCATAGAGGTTTTGAAATAGTATTTTTTAAAAATATATATATTTATAAGGTAATACATACCCTCTGGTAAATGAACCAATTTCACTCGAGATGCATACACTATAGAATTTGTTGCGATTGCTAGATAAGTTCTAAACATATTTGTCTGCTTCGAGTCATATAAAAGCATCTGTATTGTGTGACCGCTAACACATGTATTTAAATTTAGAATCACAAACAAATTGATTATATTTTTATATACGGCGAAATTATAAAAAAAATTTAAATATTTTATGCAATCATTGACTTACGTCGCATCTTGAAGAACCAATTCAAAATGGTATCGTCCTTTTTTTCGTTTACCCATGACAATCCGTCCAACAACATCTACAATGATCGTAACTGTTCTTATTGAGAAAATTTAGGTATATCTAATATATCTATCAAAAATAGATAAATCGAGAAACTTAGAACGTACCAATTATTAACTTTTGGTGTCTTCTATCATGCTTAAGAATTTGAATAGAAGGAACCAATGGATACAGACAAAAACCTCTCACAAATGGACTTTCAAATGTAATAAGTTTAGTGTATTCGCTGATGACAATCTTGACCTCACCACATAGCAAGATGTACTTTTCATATGTCGGATACTCTTGATATTTCAAATTCTCAATTTGGAAACGATTAAGTACAAATACATTGGCCACCAAATCCATATTATTATAAAAGTCCATTAAATGTTCCGGAACAAACGCCGCTATTTTTTGTCTCTAAAAACAAAAAGAGTGTTCATAATGTAAAATATTAAAAAATAGTTTTATATTTTGAAAAGGAGAAGAAAATCACTTACGTTTTGATCAAGAAATATAACCAATAATTTGTTCTCAACAACGACTTCTGATATGAACTCAACCCAAACAAAGGGAATAGTATACCAACTTCCATAATTTGTGAGTGATGAAAAAGAGTCAACAACGGAATGAACATCCATGCTTAAATTAGACCTCCACTTTTTTATTTAGTCTGTAAAAACATTGAATCATTTAATTTTAATTTTAACACAAATAAATGTATATTTTATTTTTTGAGGAAAAAATAATGTAACTTTTTTACCCATTTGTAATTTCAAAGGATATTATCTCATTTAATATTTTTGTATATATTTATTTTAATTTTTTATGAACTTATAAATATAAACACTTATTGAAGTATTAATTATTATTAATGAATATTTATGGGTGGTGTGTTATGTTAATTAAGATTAAAAATTATGATAATCAAGTGTAACTATGATATTTAGAAATTAGACGATTAAAATTTTATACTTGGAACATGTATAGATTTGGTTGAACTTGAGCAATTACTTATTATTAAACCTTATGATAAATAATAAAGCTTATTGAAATATTAAATATTATTATTAATAATTTATGAATATTACTCGGAGATGTGTATATTAATGAAGATTGAGAACTGTGATAATTAAGTCTAACTATGACAATTAGAAATTAAATGATTCAAATTATGTACTTAGGACATGTACATATTGAGTTGAGCATGATCAATTAGTTATCTTTTAAGTTCATTTCTTTTTGTAAAGTCAATTGACATTGATACTACATTTAGTAGATGTTAAAGTGTAACTGTGTGTATTAGCTTTAGATGGTTTAAAATTTTATGTCTATTATATTTTGGGGGTATCTATCGATCAAAACTCATAATTTATAAAGCTTATACCTAGATGCCAACATTGAACGGATGTAGGGAATATGTTTAATCAACAATAAAGGAATCCTATACCTAGTTTTCTATAAATTCTTAAAAGAACACAATATCAACATGCAAGTAGTAGGTGCTCTTTCAATTAAAATTATTAAAGAAATACCAGCAATCAATATAATATAATAATTCTTTACCTGCACAAGCTCTTCCCAAATACAATAGCAATGACCTTGCACTGTTAAAACAGATAAATAATTAGAATGGATTAGATTTACAAAACCATCATAAAGGAGTTGCCATCTAAAATACAAAACTAATGATTAATGAGTAAACATTAAGCTACATTCTTCAACACATACAATCTGCACTCATACAATCTGCACTCACTATGACAACAACATTCAATTTATCAACTTTTTTGATCTGAACTTTAAACCAACATTCAATTGTTCCAAATTGTTCTTTCTAACCCAAAAAAGAAAGAAATGAAAGATACCTTTCTAACCCAAATTCTTCCACCTAATGAAATGAGTTTCAGCTAATAAGATGTATGTCCACTTGACCCAAATTCATGAATTGATTTCTTTTTTATTTTAGTTATGACAATTGATTTTAGTTAAGTTTGCATATTGATAATTAGTAGATATTAAAGTGTAACTTTGAGTATTAACTTTTAGATGGTTTAAATTAGAGTGTCTTCAATTTTTTAGTGTAACAAAATGTATAAGAGCAACTTTGGAGATTAAACTTACCTGCAGAAGCTCTTCCCAGATGCTGCAATTGCTATGTCCTGCAATCCCCAAGCAACACATAGCATATACAAACAGTAAAAAACACAATTTTAATCCCTAAACCCAATTTCATCATATACAAACAGCAAAAAACTTAAGAAAACTTTCCCTAAACCAACAAATAGCATATAGAAACAGCAAAAAACAACAACTTAAGAATTTCATTGTTATTTTCTTTAGAAAAGAAAATAGCAACGTCTACTCATTTAAATATATAAATGTGCATTACACTATCATAAGCCTACCAAATTAGTTTGGAATAATTGCTTTCGGCTCAACTATGGGTGTATCTTGACATTTGACCTCAAACCAAATCTCAACTTGACTCATGCTCTTAACTAAAGTCTATTCATGTTTTCCCAACATCCTTGCAATCATGTACATATAGCGTTTTACCACTGCAATGCACAATTGTAAAACTGTCCCATGCATGATTGTAAAACCATGTCCCATACCCGCTTGTAAAACCCTATTCCATACTCGTCGAGTACCCAATTACCCATTACCCATCACGTATTGGTATCCCTACATGTATCAGGCAAACCATTTATAACCTTAGGTTCTTAAAAATTACCCATTAAGATTTTTAAGTACAATTCTACTCCATCCTTATTTCATAGAACAATAATATCAGAATGATCAATAAGCAAAACCATATTGTTTCATAACAACAGTAATTCGCAATTGATCGACAAGCTACACAACAAGGCTAAAGTATTATATATTTTGAAATATATAGAAAACTTGGTATCAGGCATACCCATTTATAACCTTAGGTTCTTAAAAATTACCATTGGGATTTCAAGTACAATTCTACACATCCTTATTTTATAGAACACCATATGAGTAACTGATCAATAAGCAAAACCATATTGTTTCATAACAACGGTAATTCAAATCGATCGATAAGCTATATTACAAGCTAAAATGTTATATATTTTGAAATATAAAGAGTACTTGTTTCAAGAATACAGGAGCATAAGGTCTACAAGATTCAATTTCCTTGTATAGTCATAAATATGTATGTCTTGTACCTT